>WMED01008549.1:0-16848 GCA_019650415.1 Pipa parva | reverse complement strand
TTGTTCCGAAGTGAGGCGAACACTACGCACCTCACTTTGGAGCTTCCTGAATAACCCCCTCAATATTTTACCAAATTATAATTCCAAACCAGTTGTTATAGTATAAATTGGATCTGCTGGGGGAAGGGACCAGTGACATCTGTTTATTATGACTCTGTACACAAGGTTGGACTAGTGCAATGTATATGACTTATATGATTTGTTTACCCTAATGTAAGTGTCTACTAAAATCATGAGGTAAAAGGAAACTTAACCATCCTTTCTGTCTGTTATGGGGAGAGTTTTATGTACCATGTAATAAGGACATATGACCGGTCCCCAAAGATGTTACTTTTCTGTGGCTTAGGCAGTTTTCTATAGACAAATTTTAGTATCTCCAATACTTAAGATTAGATTATACAATTCCATCTTCTCATAAAAGTACAAACTTAGCATGTGCATGGATGCCGCCCCAAGGAAAAATAATTATTACAGTTATTAAGATATCTAATTTCAGGGGCAGTTTTACAGGCATTGGTCTTCACTAATAGTGGACTGGTGCACCTTTGAGTTGGTACAGTAAATTCTTTACATAAGCTACAATATTTCTAAACTAAATCTTTCTTAGGCTTCAGTTACATAGTAATATAGTAAAATAGTTTATAAGGCTCAAATAAGACACAAGTCTATCCAGTTCAGCCTATTTTTAATGTTCATCCAGAGGAAGACAAAAAACCCATGAGGCAAGAGACAATTATCCTCAAATTATGGAAAAAAATTCCTTCCCGACTCCAAATGTGGCAATCAGAGTAATTCCCTGGATCAATATCCTACCTCCAGTTTTCTATTACCCATAACTTGTAATGTTCATACACAGATGGAAAGCATCCAAACCCCTTTTGAACACTTTAATGGAATCAACCATGACAACTTGTTCAGTCAGAGTGTTCCATAACCTCACTTTCTTTCCTCTATATGCAGAGAATGCCCTCTTGTTATACTTACAGTTATTGGCATAAATGGATTGTGGGAGAGATTTGGTACTGACCCCTGATATATTTACACATGGTTATTAGATAACCTCTTAATCTTCTTTTTTTTAGATTAAAGAAGCCAAATTTTCATAATGTTTCTTGGTATTTTCCTATTCCTTTTATTACTTTAGTAGCTCGCCTTTGAACATGCTCAAGCTGCTCAACTACATATTTTATGTACACTGGTGCCATAAAGTGCACACAATATTCTGTGTGAGGTCTAACAATTGGTTTGTATAATTATGTTCTCGTCATGTGCATCTATGCCCCTTTTGATGCACCCCATGATCCCATTTGCTTTGACAGCTTCTGTTGCTTGACACTGGTTGCTGCAATTAAGTTTATTGCTAACTAAATACCCAAACCCCGCTTTCCTACACCTTGAGCGACTTGTTTATCTCCCTAATTTCCAACTGCCTATCTGGTGTAGCTCATGGTACCAGTAATATTTCTGAAAATACTACATTCAAGATCCTTTCTCTAAGCTTCCAGCCTAACTACCTGAAATCATTTTTAAGGACCTTTCACCTACCTCCAGCTTTGTCATTCGTGCCTATGTGCACCCAGATTGCTGGGTCCTCACCGTCCCCTCCCAATAATCTGTTAACCCAATCCACACTGTGTTGAACTTGAGCACCAGGAAGGCAACAAACTGTTTGACAATCCCGTTGGACAGTATTTGTCCCCCTAATAATTGAATCCCCCACTGCCAGCACTTGTTTTTCCTGCCCTAATTTCCTGTCCCCTTCCTTACTATAGCAGACATGCTTCTGCCTTTCAGAGAAAGTACCTTGCTGGAGCAGTGCCACCCCTGACAGTCACCTCATCTGCCAATTTTGAATACTTGTTGGGGTGTGCCACATCAGGACTTGCCTCCCTTACACTTTTCCCACTGCTTCTCAGCTAGCTACCTCATTTCCCTGTCCCTCTATACTTCCAACCACATTCCCAACTTCCCCAGCAAACACTTTGCTCAGTGCACAGTAAACTCCTTTCCAGGTTATCAAGGTCTGTCAGTGTTTCAACTTGCTCATTTAGATTGTTAATCTGGGCTTCTAAATAAGCAATGTTCACACACTTTGCACAACAAGTATATACCGTCTAATGGCTGTTCAAGGAGTGCATGAACTGCACAAGCAGTACACTGGACAGCAATGTTAAGCATGGAGCACATTATAAATGGCAAACTCACAGGTAGTTTCAAGCAAGGTAGATAAAATGGATTTATAAGTTTACAAATGTAAGTTCAGACAGAAACTTCAAAGAAGTAAATGCAATTGAATAATCAATACAAATAACTCCCTTCTAAACTCCTTGAATCTAAAGTCACTGAATTTGAAGTCACACACTTGATAAAAACACAGATTTACAGATTTAAGACTTGTAAAGCTCTTCCCTTTTACTCAGCTCCAGTGTCTTCTGCTAATAATTTCTCCCATTTATATATTTAATGTTTATGTTAATATATTTTATTTTGAAAGAACCATTTTAATTGACTGTCACATTTTAAATAGCACCTTTCTTCATATCAGACTAGACAGACATCCCTTCTGTCCTGTTAAATAAGATTTTTCTAGTTGAAGTGCCTAACTGTTCTTTAGAGTGAAACAGCATTTTGTAACCAAATGTTTCAGATGTTCTAACAGGAAAAAAAAAAATGTTATCTATTAAAAAAGGCAACTGTCTAGAGCAATGCACACCTGCTGGCAGATTGTTGTCAGCAAATAATTACTAAATGCAGACTTGGGTTGGATTTTTTTTTGGTCTAGGAAATACAGTGATACCTCAGTTCTCGAACGCCTTGACTTTCGACCAAATCGGTATTCGACCAGGAAATTCGAGAAAATTTTGTCTTGGAATCCGAACAAATATTTGGAACTCGAACAGCCGAATGGCATTTTCAGCATCAATACAAGTCAATCTGCAATACAAGTCAATCTGTTTTGGTTCTCGACCAAATTTGGTTCTCAACCGCACTTCCAGAACGAATTATGTTCGAGAACCGAGGTATCACTGTATAAAGCAATGACATTTTAAATTCAAGGCAGTGTTAAAAGTATGCAGCTGCAGAGGTTTAGTATGCATATCAGAATATTCAAGATATAATGTCAGGTTTCTTTCTTTTTTTCTCATAACTCTATACAGCTAACCCGAATACATTAATACTCACTGATTGTGTTTATAAAGAATACAAATCAAATGATCTCTAGATGCAGATGTAGCAGGGACTGATTTTGTCAGATTCTGATTTAATCAGAAAAGTGTTAGCTGACAGCTCAGGCACAGACACACAAAAATACACACACACACATATGCATATACGTACTGGGAAGGAGGAAGTTTATATTGAGGACATCTACAAGGGGTAGATGGAGGCTCATTGAACTCGACTCTCAATGAGAATAAAAAACTTGACTGTGGGCAAGTATATGCATCGTTGGCATGGGTGTATAGAACTAACAAGCTGCACAGGCTAAACTTCAGCAGCATTACAAGGAATGAGGAGAAGGTTATCAATGCTCTGTAAATGACGCACAGAGATTGAATAAACAAACAACATGATATATCAATGTGTAGGTAGTATTAGCTTTTCACTAGGAGGAAGGGGTCAGCAAAATTCTAGTATGTCTGCTTGTTTTGGTGACTGTGTAATAAAGTGATTGTTTAAAAGACTAGGTTACTGTGTTTGAAACCATGTGTGACTGCACAAGAGTGTTTGCTTGTTAGACAGTGTAGGTATGTGCAAATTTCATCCCAGTAATCTGCTACAAGCTTATCTAGCAGAGAGGCTAATAGGCTAATCCATGGAAAGGTAGCTATACAGCATGGCTATTGTTTACATGGATAAATTCAATAGAAAAAGTTTCTCATGGCAAGTATCGATCAAAGCAAATCTCGAGATACTTACAGCGAGAAACTTCAGGGTGTTCTCATGATTTAACTCAGAAAAGAGGAAATGGCTTTTCAGAGTTTAATAAATTTCACCCTAATTAATGTTACATGAATTGAGCTTAAAGGAAAACGGCTGCTTAACTGTCTGCTTGGGTATTAAAGGGGTGGTTGTTGCTATATGAAAGGGTTTCACTGGCTAAAACATGCTACCCGCTCCCCAATCATCTGACTAGTTCCCCACTATATAAATATAAATGAGTATTGCAATACTTGGTGATACCTTTTTTATTGAACTAAAAGTCATTTTAAATAGACAAGCTTTTTAAAGGTCCGTCATCCCTTTATCAAGTCACAAGCAATATTGACATTGTGACAATAAAGGGAGGACAGACCTCTCGAAAGCTCGTCTATTTAAAATGACTTTTAGTTCAATAAAAAAGGTATCACCAAGTATTACAATACACATTTTATTTGCATCTGTGGAATAACACAACCACTCTCTCCTAACCTATATATATATATATATATATAGATATATATATCTATATATATATATATATATATATATACTGTATATATATATATATATATAGATATATATATATCTATATATATATATCTATATATATATAGATATATATATATCTCATTGGAAAGCATTTTGAAGGTCACTGAACATGTAATATTCTGTTTTGTAATTTCCTTAATTAATGTGAATTGCTCAGCATTTTGCAGTGTTAGGCTGCTGATACATTGTGCTTTATCAAAGCCACTAAGCAATTTAAATGTTTTAGCTCATTACTTTGGATGGACATCATGGGTCATTAAAGAGCCAATGAAAATATTTAAACCTTCCATTAGTCTTCTTGAGTTTAAATTACAAACTAAGGTTCCAGCATTTTCCCATCTGCACTGCAGCAGAGTTTGCCTTACATAATCTTTGATTGTACAACACATTTTTTTTGGCTTTAGATTTTTCAAATTTTACTTTCTTTCTCAAGGTGAAAGTGATTTATACTTCCTCTCTTAGTTTAATTGGTATAAATTTTGATTTGCCATGTAATAGTGAAATAGCTTTAGTCATTACAAATCCAACAGTGTTCTGAGATGCAGCCAGCCCATCAGCTCTGTTTTCCTAGCAACCACGGGAAACATGAGCAGTTGAATCTAAGTATAGGAAATGCTTAAGCTTTCTATTTAATGCAAGTAAAAATCAATATAAATCCACCAGCATCTCCCAGTGACAAGATATTAGAATTCATTTTATTTAACTCACAAGGTGAAATATTGAACTGTTGCAGAAAATAAAAACATAATGCTACCTCTGTGAATGAAATTTAAATGTATTTTTTTTAAATGAAATATGATATAACTCTATGTCTGACTAATATCGATTAATCTGTTATCCTGTGTAATGAAACTGCAATATGATGTCATAAAAATGTCAGCATTATGCGTCTGCAAAAACTAATCTGATGAAACCAGTGATGTTTATTTACCTAAAGTTCGAATTGTTGCGTATAGGTGTGAATTCGCCAAAGACAGTTGCAATAAGTTGCTACTGTCACAGTTGCGTCTTTATAATGAGAATATTGTCGCAGTTGCGACTTTATTATGGGAAAATTGTTGCCATCTTAACATTAAAAAATTGTTGCAACTTTGCAATGGGTAAATTGTCGTAGATTTGCTATGGGAATCTGCTGTTTGCGAATTCGACAGTTGAATTCGCACCTTAGTGAATAAGCCCCATTTAAATCTTGCAATACTACCTGCTCTAACTTCCAGATTGCCAACTATAGCTTTACCTATTATATAAATTTCAATAAGCAAGTAATAAAACTGATTTAAAACTAAAACATCAGACAGATTTTTCCAAACATTTAATTAAGGGTGAAATTTACTAAAATTGAAAATTGTTTTTTTGACTTTTTAGCCCAAAAATCAGGTGAAATGGTTTTGAATTAAAATTTTTACCTTTTTCCCCTCTTTTTTTTTTGCTCGATTTTCAACTCTTTTCCAGTTGAAAATGTAATTTTTGACCTTTTCGCTTGATTTTCAGGTGAAACGGGCAAAAAATGTTGATAAAATCATTTTAAATTTTAGTAAATTTTGCCCGGATCGACTACTAAAAAAAAGACAGTAGCAGCTGGGGATGCAGCGAGAACATTATGGGGTAATTCACCATAGTGCAAAGTGACCTCCAGATCCTTCGCATCACTTCGCACACACTGTTATGCGCTCGCTGATGTCCTGCATGCGGACATCCGTGAACGCTTTAAAGGGATTCTAGTCTTGGCAAGACCACTCGAGTTGCCTTGCCGAGACTGGAATCCCTAAACATGAGTTTAAGGGCAAAATGTAATAAAATCAAAAATATCGATATCGCAATATCAAATTATTTTTGCCGATATAGCGGTATCAAAATTTTGCCAATATCACCTACATCGGTGATATCAATATTGTGATATCAAATTTTCCAACGATATGAATTTTCCATAGAAATAGATTAAAAATTTCGATTGAATTTTGATGTTGCGATATCAATAAACTTCCAATATCATGATACCGATATCGCGATATCAGCAAAAATCATTTGATATTGCGATATCAGCAAAAATTATTCAATATTGCGATATTGATTTTTCGAATTTTATAAAATTTTGCCCTAAGCATAATTAGCCAGTCAACTGCATGTGCCATTTGCTTACCCTAAACTATATGCTTTCCATTGTCTTAATGTTGATTATTGAACTCCAGTCTGTATTTATATCAAAGTACTAAATGCGTTTAAGGAAAGTTATACAGAACATTTTATGAAAGGTGCATTCTGATCAGAAGTACCATCTAATAAATTCACAGTCCATTATCTTTTAACCCATTACCAATTTTAAAAATCAATTCTACAAAGTATTTTTGATTATGTCATTTCTGCAAGGCAAGGGTAAAATTGTTGATGGTTGCTAAACTGTCTTCATGAATGCTGCGAAGATGAAACTTACAGTAGCAATTTTAGTCATTGACATTTTCCCTGGTTGGCCCATCTATGTTGACAGACATGTTATAATCACTTACATTTAAAATGGGCTGACAGAGAATCGTTGACAGTTCTGAGATGCTATTAGCCTCACTGCATACCCAAGATATACACCAACAACCACAAATTTAATTGATTTAGTTTTACAGAGAAAATGACATTTTTATTTGTTAGCTATACAATATATAATATATACATGTAGAAATGGAGTTTATGTAGTATTCATTGAAAATTCTGGTTAGCAAACATAGCTGTACAATACCGGCATCAGAGTTGAGAAGCAGCAAGCAAGTGTTACATTAATAGGAAACAAATTGTACAGTAGATGCAGAGGCAGGCAGTCATGGCACAATGGGAATCAGAAAGATAGCAGAACAGCCAGTGGATGACAAATGGCTAAGAAGGTGGTAGTTTTAGCCATCAAAGCATATAGGGGAGAATTTGATTGTAATTGTTACTGGAAGCAGCAAGGAGGGAAGCTGTTTTGCACTTTAAATTAAGGTTACACACCACAAAATAGAGAATGGTATAGTTAAATTTAAGTGAAGCATTGCCTCCATAGACAACAGCCTTTTAAGTGGAAAGCAACAGACTGGATTTTTAAATGCAGACAGGGAGAAATGGATAAGTATGGTACAAACTGCACATTAAGGCTGCTCTCTGGTCCTCTCTGGTTGACTGCCCCACCATACATGCACACATTCAAACACACCATGTATATCTTTTTATATTTGTTTAATGTCATTGTAAATATTTATTTTTTATCATTATCTTATTGGTGGCTCATCAGTTATAATGCCGTTTCTTTGCATTGAATAAAGCTCAGAAGAAATTACTCTTTGCTCCACACAGTTTGGCAAATGAATGAAATATTTACACACAGCTAAGTGCATGCATTGCAATACGTGCTAATGTGGCTGAATACTGCTTGCATTTTCCTTTTAACCAACCTATTGTTTGTACCATGGACCTGCTTATTTCTATTTGTCATATCCTATATTCAGGAAAGCAGGTAGGTAGCGGGAAAGTAGGAGTTGATGTGCCACAACCAGGTCCAGGAATATATCTTATTTGCTACAGATATAGTAATAATTCAGCATTTAATGTGACATTTGGTACACACATTTCACACAGTAACAACCTGTTTTATGGTAAAGATCACTATGGCATACTGTTTGCACCAGGTTCTGAATAAAGTTGTTTGATCAGAGCAGTTCACTGTGTATAGCTTCTGTTAAATTTATGTATTAATACATTATGAAATTAAACTGTCAATCAATATTGTTGTTTCTTTTTTTTTGCATTTTATCAGCTCATTTCAAAATATTTTTGGCTGCAGTTCTTCATGTATGTCCTTGGTTTTTCTTCTGAAATGTTCCAAAATGTTTTCATGTGTCTGTTACTTTGGTGTTGCAAGAATTATAGGACTCCGACAAAATGGTTGATTGCAAAACAATTTCCACCTCGTTTTAATTTAAAAAAAAAAGAGAGAATGTAAAGCTGAATTGAACATGGCTCAAGGAAAAGGGACTTTTCGATAAGTTGTGGTGTTGATATTGTCATGGTTCTCTGTCATTTTGGAAGTGATAGTGCTTTGTTATCATTGCTTAGCTCAGGCAGTATTCTGATGTACCCTGACTGAACTACAATGCGTGAATGATGAAGGTTCTGCTTGCAATCAACATTCTACCTGCTGCTGCACAAAGAGATGGAAATTACAGCAGCTGACACTATGTCGACGAATAAAGCTCAGCTCCGTGTTGCTTCCAAGCATTATTCATTGGTATATGTCTGTCTACCATTTCATTTAGGAAAAAGTAATGGGGAAAATAGTATCTTTTTTCCTACACTTGGATGGTTTAAGGTATAGCTCAAATACATTTACGGTAAGACCCAAGGTCATGTTCTTGCAAGAAATACAAGATTGTTTTGTTTGATAAAGGAATTCAAATAATAGCTGCATCAGAGCACAGCAGCTTACATTTGCTGTTCTTTAGTATATGCTTACTAATCACATTATTATATTTTCTTTATACTTTATGATATAAACATTGCTATGAACATTATAGTTGTCTACCTTGCATCATATAACACTTCTAGCCACCCATGCTTATATTTCCTGTGATCCAGTGTAAAATCCAGTAGGAAAATCATCCGGGACATTGCCTTTTATATGATCCATATGTTCCTATGCTTAGACCTCTTGCTTATTACTTGCAATGAATTGGATGATAAAAATTCTTTATTTAGTACACAATGCATGTACCGGTAATTTAAAAACTTCACTTTAGATTGCCACATGTTCAGTTCAGTAATTAAACTTCGCAGAAGGAGATAGCAAGCTTTTTGTAACATTTAGAATATAAAAAAAATATATATATCCAGGACAAGTCCTTATTAGTACCCACAATTTGCACTTGAGTGATTCTAAGTAAAGTCAGTTTATTTTCAAAATTATTGGAAAGAAATAAATAGCATCTAAGAAGTACCTAACAACAGAAATACAAGCCATGTTCCTGGGGATGAAACGAAGCTTTGCATGAAGCTTTCTGTAGCTTGTACAGGTATTGCACAGAAATAGATTGTAACAATTAGATGTATGTTTATTGTTTATAACTAGCAAATACCCTTTGGTACAATGCAATTCAGTCTAAATATACCCCTTTAATTATATTAATTTCTGATTACCTTACCTTATCTCTAATAGCATTTTGCTCTATGCCCATAGACAAAATACCACATTTTCCCCTTATGAAACACAAGTGCCTTGCCCATTGCACTTAATATCATATGTATGTCCTAATTTTTGCTTAAATAAATTGCACCCACACTTAGATATACCACACAAACCAGCTGACAGATCATGCACTGCTTGATTACAAAACTCTTAGCAATTTTTCAGTGTTCGAAAACATGGGCCTCAACCATAAATGTACACTCTTTAAATCCACCACATGTAACATGACTATGCACTGACTTATCCTTTAATTTAGGGCTTTTTGCATCATCGTTACACAATTAGGAGCAAAACAGTCCCTCAGAAGATACTAGTATTTACACATGAATTTTCTTACATCATTAGTAATTATTCTAATTTCATTAACCTTACATTTTAATGGTAAATCTTGTCTATATGCCAATTTAACAATTTTTGCTCCTTTAACAATAATTTACCTAGTGTAACTAGTTTTTTATAATATTTTCACTAACTGCTCAGCTTGTCAGCTTCAGGGGTTCTTTACACTGCTCCTTTGATAAAAATAATATATACCTGCAATTTTCTAGCACTATTTCTTACTCATTTCTTAATAAAGCCTAAGGTGACATTTTGTCTATTCTAATCTAACTATTGTATCTTGACACAGAAGGGATCTAGTATGCCTAAAGAGACAGAAAATATTCAGGGACTACATGAGGTCCCTCTTGAATGAACAGTAAGAAGCTGTACTCTACCCCCCAAAAATGTCTTAGGAACCCGATCAACAACAGCCTACCCAGCTCCATCCGCTGGTGCACAGTCACAGAAAAGTCCCTCTTTTAGTATACGTATATACTTGTCCTTCTATATCCATGATTGTCTAGTACAAGGTGTTTTTTTCTGCCCATAGCTGCTAAACAATTGTGTAGAAAATACCTCCCAAGGAAACTACCGTATGGGAGCAAAACTTCAAATGACTATGGTGGAAAAAAATGGTAATTGTATTTCGATCTTAATGCATAAAGATAAGGAAATTTCAATATTCCGCTACATTCTCTTTGTCAGCTCCTATGAACACTGGTCTCAAAAATATTTTGATTTTAATTCCTAGGCACTTTACATTTAGCTATTTTATTTTTATTAATTTATTTTTTGTTTCGTCATTCCTTCAGTTTATTTACCTCTCACCTACATTTTTTTTAATTTCTTTCCTTGTTTCCTTTATTGTTTACATCTCACTTCTCCTGTTTATTTACTTATTCATTTATGTATTACTTTATTGTTAATTCCTTTTTGTTTTCTCCTTATTATTCGCTACCACCCAAAGAGGGTACACAGATGTAGATAGTGAATGGTTACTCATGAACGTGTGTAGCGCACTGTAATTCACAGAAGATAACATATTTACATGTTTAAATAACATAATATACACACAAAAGAGAAGATATTAACAACATTATTTTATTTAAGCACCTTTCTCATTGCTGATGTTTTGTAGCAGAAATTCCATTCAGTCAAAATTAGAAAAGACACCATTATCGTATCACTGCATATTGATATTATTGAGAACATTCTTCAAATTAAGTTTTACTATTTTGTCTAATACTCTCTGAATTTAATCAATAGGTATAACCATTATTTGCATTATACAAACTTTTAACTACCAATTTCCCATAACTGAATTGATTTTTATTTTATACTTGAGTATTAATTCCAGTTCTGGGAACTGCATCATTAAAGGGCGGGGGGGGGGGGGGGGGGGGGGGGGGGTTGTGGAAATAAAGGAAATAAAACCATGTTTTCTAAATGAGACATAATAATGAAATGACAAGAAATGCCAGAACTAGCTTCAGATTTGATTGACATTTGTTGAACCTAGTTAAGCCATTTAGCTAAAACAAACTTTTATGAAACGATCTCTAAAATGACCCCTCCTCAATTAATCTCATCCACATGCATATTGTTTCACATTTTCCAGCAATTCTAAACGATCTTGTAAAAAGCAAAATCAACCCCAAGCTATTTAGCCCAGCATAGTCTTGCTTAAAATAGAATTTACATAACCCTGGACCTGTGCCTGCTTGGGAATAAGTCCAAGTTGAACCTAACCAATTATTTCTTGCAATGCTGCACCTAGGTGACAGTGCCTAACTGTTTCTGAATAGACATATTTTATTGCTTTAAATTTGCAATCATTACTGTAACGTGTAAATGAACTTCAGTGGAAATAGTGGTTCTTCCAGGTTAAATTCAGAATAACTGGGAATCAAAAATGAACACTAATACATATCTCAGCTGTCATAATAAAAATGAATCCCCAGATAAATTCTACTAATTATCCAGTAAAGAGATGGCAGTGTGTGGATTTTACATGGTTAATTTTATTCTTTTCAGAATGAGCAAAACTGCAAAACATTGGAAAGATGGATCTAAAAACTTTTGTGGCATGTATATTTTCACATATATATGGCACACATACACAATCACATTGTGAATTAAACTTAAAGGAGGACTGTGGTGTAAATTGATACTTACCTGATCAATGTATAGCAGCAGGACACATACAGTATACAGTATATGGGGCATATTTACTAAAGTCAAATTGATTCATTTTGAAGTCGAATAGTAAGGGGGTTATTCACGAAGGTGCGAATTCGACTGTCAAAATCGCAGACAGCAGATTCCCATCGTAAATTCGCAACTATTTTTTAAAGCTAAAATTGGGACAATTTTCCCATAATAAAGTTGCAACTGCGACAATATTTTCATTATAAAGACGCGACTGCGACAGAAGCAGCCTGTTGCTACTGTCTTTATCTGGTGAATTTGCACCTATAAACAACAACAATTCAGACATTAGTGAACAACCCTTGACCTCTTCTCTTACTTAATATACCCATTTGTAGGTATACCCATTTTCCATCACTGGTTTACTTTGTATATCGTTACCACCAGATCAATAGTATTGATAGCGATATTGCCAATAATTCCATTTACGATTTTATCCCGACATTTACTAAAGAAGGTGTTTGATTTTTCTACATTTCAGCTACATTACATTTTGCCACTCTCTGGGTGGAGTTATTAATTATTTTCAACGGGCACTGAGTGTGATTTTAGTTTCAAAGTTCTGTTTGTTGAAATGGCATATATAATGATATTGATGTTGATGTACATAAGAATATCAATATTGAAAATTTAACTTTTACATTTAAATTTATAGATAAATCCATCATCGATATATAACATTAAATGATATTGATATCGGTAAATCTACTGCATAGCTTTGCTGCAAAAAAACTAAAATTGCAGCTTGATAAATTGCTACCAGAGAATTGACTCAATTTCCCCAAAATAATAGCAGTCAAAAACAGAGATAATAGGTTTCTGACTTTTGTAAATATGGCCAAGTGTACTACTGCTAATATTCATCTGATGATCCATAGCCCAGGATCATGCACAGTCTGTTAATTTCGGTGAAATTCGGAATGGGGTGGGTCTATGTGAGAGGTTGATGTCACTCACATAACCTGGAAGCAAGGAGAAATGGTGATGTATTCATCTTGGGCTGTGGATTGTCAGATGAATACTGATCTGTTGCACTTAAAGGGGGTTATTCTCTAAAGTCCGAATTCAACTGTCGAATTCTCAAACAGTGGATTCCCATAGCAAATCCATGACTGAGTCAATTCTCTCATTGTAAAGTTGCGAGTACAACAATATTTCCACAATAAAGTTGCAGCTGTGACAATATTATGTTTATAAAGATGTGATTGTGACAGTAGCAGACTATTGCAACTGTCTTTAGCTGGCGAATTCACACCTTTGCATGACAATTTGGACTTTAGAGAATAAACCCCTAATTAGTGTACAGCTGCTAGATTGATCAGGTATAAATTTATATCAATTTTATAAAGTATAAATTTACTCCATCGTTATCTTTTAATATGTGATTTTTTTTGTGATATTGTAGAGTTCTTCATAACAAAACAAATCAAAACACTTGTATAAAACAAAAAATGTAATTTTTATTTGAACCTTTTGGCAAAATTGCTTTTTTTGTTATATGAAGATTATCAGTGTCTTAAAAAAGACAACATAATAATTACTAATGCATTAGGTTCTATCTTTTTGACCATTTATTTTATTTTATTTTGTTAATGTTATACAGCAGGCTTAAATTTGACTTAAATTACATTAAATTTACTATGCTTTACTATAAAGAATATGGGGGTTATTGGTTAAAGCATGAGTGTACTTGTTGAATTCTCTTAGTGTCAATTTGGGACACTACGCTGGGGAAGTCATTGTCTCTTTATTGTCTAAATGGTGAATAGGCTTGACAAACAATTCAAATGGTGATGGGCACTGGCAGATGAGTAGTGTTGTGTAGTCAATCAAATGGCAGGATGACAAAATGGCCGCTTCATAAAATCACTTTGGGGGCTGTCTAAATCTTCATTTGCATAATCTGTACATTGATTCAGGGGAGGTCATAATAAATTCATATTTAAAACAAGCTTTTCAATCTCATGAGACAATGAAGCATTCGAGGCGTGTCATGTCATTATAATATTAAAAACAGTTCTGATAAGGGATACCTGAAAACAAGTGTATAAAGAAACCTCAATTAAGTAGCTGTAGTAGAGCTGTTTATACACAGCTGTAAGTTATTCACTAAAGTCTGAATTGTGTATACTGTAGGTGTGAATTCGCCAGCTAAAGACAGTTGCAATAGACTGCTACTGTCACAGTCATGTCTTTACAATGAGAAGATTGTCATGACTTTACTATGGAAATTTGTCGCAGTTGCGATTTTACAATGGGGGAATTGTCGTGGTCGCAGATTTGCTATGGGAATCTGCTGTTTGAGAATTCCACAGTCGAATTCGCACCTTAGTGAATAACCCCCTAAATAGTTTGAGGTTTGCACCAGTCACTGTTTAAAATTGCTCTTCAAGGCTGAGTTATCCTTATTCAATATGTATTGGGTTTATGTTTTTGTTGTATGTTAACCCAAGTTTCTACCTTTTTCCCTATAGAGCATATTTTCTTTTCAATCTAAATATATTTTCGTACTGTTTCAGACACAGCTTATAAAAATCTAAAAGTCTGTTGCCATTAGTAATACATTTTAACCTAATTGAGAAATATTTACTTTTCTTTTCAGCGAGACACTACTGCTAGGTCCCTCTCAGCTGACAATGCTTCAGTATTAATACAATGATTAAAACCAAAACTTCTAAACTATTCTTTTGATTCAGTGCACAGCAGCAGAGCGATAATTGCTACGATATGAATCTAAAGTATTACATTAGTTTGTTTTACAACTCAGAAGTCAATATTTTAACACAGGCTGAGACAGTTTGTACTTCTGTGCTTTGGAGCTTGTTTTAATTGGGCTCCATTGTACATCTGGAGTTGCCAGTTGCATTCCCTGTTTACAAGAAATTACTTAGGAAAACATGTTTCAATTCTTTTTTTTTTAAGGCAGCTGCTCTTTTCTTTGTTTTGGAAAGAAAAAAAGTATACTGAGAATGTCATGTCACACATTCAGACATTAGTACAATTCATTACACTTTAAAGGACCAATAACCCCAATATAATAAGAAATTCCCATTTGGATTAGAATGGCAGTTAATTCAATGCAGCACCTCGGAAAACATCAGTTTTGATTGCATGGCCCATATACAGATTTTACCCAGTTCCATTCTTTTCTGCAGTGCTTTAGATAATATATATTTACCAACTGTGTCCAAAGCTGAGTTTTTAAAGCTGAAAGATGAAATATCATTACTTTATAGACACAAGTTAGAATTTTTGGAAGCACAGATTAAATATATGTAAATTATAAATGCATTTGAGGCATGTTTCTTTTTCTTTATATTTATATAAGAATGATATAAAAATCTGGGAGATTGCTTCTTTTTCTGCAATCGTAAATGTGCTTTTTAGCTAAGACTACTCCCTGCTTCTCAAAACACGTTTGTAAGTAAACCTGACTGGTCCGCATTAATGTTTTCATAGTCCAGTTACTAATTTTGTTAGTCTGTATGCAATGTTACATTAGTAATATCCATCAAAAAATTAAATGAAAAACTCAATAGAAAAGTTTCTGTCGGTAAATATCGATCAAAGAAAAAAATCTCTCAATATTTACCATGAGAAACTGCCAAGATCTCCTAGGAATAAACTTGTAAAGACGAAATTGCCCTTTTCCGAGTTTATTAAATTTCACCCAAATTTCACCCAAATTTCACTTAGAGGTCTGCTGTACCAAATTATATTGATACATATAATTCATGCAACATTCTGTTAATTCATATACATTAATTGATATAATGATATTTTTTTGTATATAATCTATCTCCAGAGAACCTTAAATGCACTCTGTATAGAAATTCAGCATTTAGCTTCAAAATTGTATCCATTGAATGAATGACACTCTATTCATTATGATTTCCCCCCTGTGTTGATGGATCCATAGTGCAACAGGCATTTTTACATCGCTGTATTACATTTCATAGAGTATTGTCCAGACAACAAATCAATAATGAAATGTTAATATATGGTTGTTCCTCAATGGAATAAGATAGAGAACCATAGACTGAAAAGCAGTTTTTGTTTATACATTATTATTATGAATGGATCTTTTTTATAGTGAATATTTCTGAAAAAAAAACAAATATTAGCATAGTGTAACGAAACAATGAAGAAGATGTCAAACTTACTTTCCAAGTCTATAAACTGCAGCTATTTTATTAAATTAAACCTCCTTCAAACACCCAATGCTATGAAGTTCATGTACTGTACTTGCCAGTTTATCAACTTCTAAAGAGATAAGAGACATTTCACTTATACTGTTCCTTTTAAAAGGTTATTCAAGCACCCGATCTGATATGGTGTAGTCCATGGCAAATATTGGTTTTGTTTCCTGAGTTAATTTCTGTGTTGCAAGCCCTGTCTTTGACCACTCTGCTTATCTGTCCTGATATTCTGCCTCTCTAGATTTATGAGTTTGCTTTTAGATTCAACTGTGAGACTTCTGGTTTAAGCATTGTTCATCAGGCTTTCCTTGCATCAGGGACACAATGTGTGGCAATGTACCTTTAATCCATCCAGCCAAATCCTGCTACAGAAATCACTGGCTGTGCAATGCCCCAGCGACTTTCCAATATTTTATTAATGATATCTTTAAAGATTTGTTGGAC
>WMED01008548.1:0-11829 GCA_019650415.1 Pipa parva | reverse complement strand
AGTGCAGATTCAGATGCAGATTCACGTACAAGTGCAGATTCAGATGCAGATTCACGTACATGTGCAAACCCAGATGCAGACTTAAGTGCAGGTGCAGACACAGGTGCAGATACTAGTGCAAACTCAGACTCAGGTACAAGTGCAGAGTGCAAAAGGGGTGACAGAGAATCCTCAATACCACAACAGGAGTTGGCACAGGTTAACACTGAGACACGGAGTCTAAGGAAGGCTGGTCTTCACCCTGAAACCCCCGCAAGGGGGTGTGGCCTTTGCGGCAGGCACCTCCCAGGTTGCATTCCTCAAGGTAACCCCCCACTGGTGGCAGCTGGATTGACTTACAAGGAACTCAGACGGATACTTGGAACAGCAGAACTATAACGTGGGAAAGCATAGAAGTGCAGCATAACAAATCTATCATTTTCAGCAATCCTGGGCACATGTTGAACTGTAATACACAGCACCCATTAGTATCAGCTCAGAAACAGGGTAGACACTGCACAGACACAGCTCAGGAACAAGGAAAGGGTCAGACACTGCAAACTGGTTGGTGCTGTACTTGACAGAAACTGATGGTGCAAGCTGTAAAGAGATTTACTGGAGAGCTGACACTCCACCGAATAGGATACTTGAAAACAGGAACAGAATTAGAACAGAATTTACATGAAACAGATCCCTTTAAGGCAGACTTGAAACTGAACAGAACTTGAAGCAGGAAACAAACAAACAAACAAACTTCCTTCCACTGGTGATGTTAATGAACAAGCACTGCGGCTCTGGATTGGCTGATCTAACCCAGAAGTGCTGGGGAGAGCTATATCTCTGCAGCACCTGCTAGCATTCAGCTGGCAGAAATAACGAGCAGTGCGCGCATGTAAGTACTGCTTGTTACAATAGTACTGCATATGTAAAGATGTAATCTGACTATAGTTCCCCTTTAAATATATATATATACTGGGAAGACTACAATGAAAAAATATAACCTACAGGTTCTTCTCTGCAATTAAATTAACCTTGTTTCACTAAGCTAGCTATTCCACAGTTCAGGCATTTCCATTGCAGTTAATGTATGCCTAAGAAGAAACAGCTCCGTCTCTAGTATTGACCCATTGACCACTAAGCCACAGACAGTTGCCTGCTCATCATCCAGCCACTTGTCCTGAGCATGCCCACTACCAAGATTATTGTCCCATGCCTGCTTTCCTAACCGCCATCCAGACCCAAGCCCAGCGGCAAATAGAAGGGAACAGCTGGAAAAAAAATTATAAAATTTAACAACATTTATGAAAACTATTGCCTTAGATTTAATATTAATTTTTACAGGAGGGAGTATATAGTTTTTTTTAACTTTTAGTTCCCTTTTGACAAAAAAAAAAATAAAATGGTGAAAAGTTCCTCGGAGACTTCACTGTAACTGAAACGCAGCTGTGAGTTGTGAACAAGAATTTGAATTAATACTATAAACAATTAAAATATTAAACAGGCAAAGTGCAAATAAACCTAAAACGTCAGTGTTAAATAATTGTTCTCAATGCACTGTATACATGGACTAACGGAAATGATATCTGTCAGTCAAATTGGAGTGTAACCCCTTTCTGTTCATATTCAGTGTTACTCTCATAAAGTATCAGTACTACATCTCCATGGCTAGAGCTGATGATGTCACGACTATCACCATATTTGGCTAATTTAAGAGTCCTATATAAACACTAGATGAGACTAAAGCACATAGTTGTATAATTACAAGCTATAACTGGCATTGATTCACAAAATAATAACCCAGCCATAACAACAGAAATAGTTAAAGCTGACACTGACAGTTATGTTTTACAATCTGTACAGCTAGAAGTACATACAAACATTTAACGCATGTAATAGAAATATTTATATTTATTTTAGTTATCACCACCTCCAGCGTAGATTCAAGCCAACGGTTTTCTCAAGGTGACAGTTCAAGAGGCACTCCCTTTGCAGGGTTGCCAACCCTTGGAAACATTTTAAACCAACATTATTCAAAATATTTATTTATTTACTGACATTTTCATATGCCATAAAATTACAGATGTTTTAAAAGTAAAAAGCAGTTGAAGGAGAACTCCAGCTCATTAGGTCCAGGGGTTATTTTTAAGGGGAGGGAAAACAAAAATAGTTTAAGTTGTATTACTCCAGTTGAATAATTAGAAAGATGAGTACTTAATGCCACAGTACTCATCTTTCTAAGGGGAGGGAAAAAAATATCAGTCATTCTTTTATGCACTTTATCTTCAGGCACTGCAGTCATCTTCACTTCCTGTTCTTGTGTGTTTTGAGGAATACAGAGGCCCTAATTTACCATTGTGCAAAGTGAGCCGCGAAGCGTTCGGCTCACTTCGCAAATGGTATTATGCGCCCGCTGATGTCCTGCACGCAGACATCAGCATGCGCATTAAAGGGATTCCAGTCTCAGCGAGGAGACTCGAGTGCTCTCGCCGGGAGGGGAATCCCTTTAATGTGCATGCTGATGTCCGCGTGCAGGACATCAGCATGCGCATTTCAGTCTTTCCGAAGTGAGGCGAACACTACGCACCTCACTTCGGAAGATAGTGAATTCCCCCCAGAAAGTACAATATCAATTCTCTGATATAAAACTGCTACTGCACTTTCTCTATTTGCCCGAAACACACAGGAACAGGAAGTGAGGAGGATCGGAATGCAATGAGTTTGCTCAAATCAGTGATTTTGAAAAAGGAAGCAGTGCACTGCTGCAGTAAAAAAAAATGAAGATTGGTTTTTACAGAGAGGCAGCACTTGAGGAAAGAAAAGAATCAGTAAGTATCCCCCAAATAATCACTCCTAGATCATACAATCCTCTAGTTCAACTTTAATGAATATGTACTATTTAAAGTTCCATATAACACAATAGACAGTGCGGGGGCTTGTTTTTCCTAACAGATAAAAGATGGCTACAACCATAAAAGAGGAAAAACAGACACAAAACAAAACAAATCCGATATTTTAATTCAAAGACAACATGTTTATAAGTATGATGTGGGAATAATTGCCATTTAAAACCAAATGGGATTTCTATTTTTTTTTTCTTTGGTTACTGGTCCTTTAATGCTTATAAATATGTTTTCAAAACATTAGTTCTCCTCTAACAAGAAAACCCACAGGGTATTAACTAACCTGGTACCAAGGCAACCGCTAGCGGATAAACAGAGAAACAGTAACTGGAATGCAGACAAAGCAATCAGCTGTGATGTAAATGACACTTTACAAAGCATAGATAATACTGCAACACCTTGAACTCTGCAGAGCATGTGCAGTGTTAAAACAATCGTCGTAGTTTTCATGCACTTTTTATTCTTAAAACTAAGAATATTACAGAAGGTTTCATTCTACTTTACTAAAGTAATGTGTTCCCCAAGTTTTAATTCACTTGTGACCTAGTTTTTTGTTCTTCTCATGCCCCTGACATTGATTTCTGTCAATGGGAGTGCACTTTTTTGTCTATTATAAATGAATGAGGCTTTCTTTCTCAGAAGCAAAGCTAGTGTCAGATACAATACACTACACCCACCTGACAATTGTTCTGTCATCAAAAATGGCTTCCTTACCTGTGCACAGGTAAGGAAATAGTCTGAGCAAGAAGCATGCCCACCACTGTGGATTCTCAGGGGTCACTCTATACTACTGGTGGCATGATTCTCTCTCCGACTGCTGTCACCTGTCCCAGAGATGTCTCTGAAACTCAGGTGCTCAGTGGGTTGCAGATGACAGCCTTAGAGGCCACACGTTTAAGATCTGTCTTAGGTTGCCCTGAAAAATAACAGCACAAAGTATATCTGCATAATCTCCCTGAGAAACAAGACTGTGTTTTGTTTTTTATATTTTGAACTATTAGGCTAGGTTCACACTAGTGTATTATACGCAGCCCATAATACGCTAATGTGAAGAAAAAAAGAAAAATATGCCGAGTGTATTTTTCCTTTGTACTTACCAGCGACAGTGTGAACGCACCCTCGGAGTTCACATCACTTTCTATGCGGTTGCATTTTGGCCGCGGCATATCATATGCTGGCCAAAACGCGACACACAGCTTTCCGGACCCAGCATATGCAAATCATATGCTAGTGTGAGTAGTATTGGCTTTCATTGAGCTGTATTTTTTTCACACTAGCGTATAATGCACTGCGCAACACTGCAGGGGGTGCAGTGGGACAGCATTGTTTCCATCTGACACAGACTTCACTGGGGTGCTGCCTACTAATTTCTGATTGGCTGTGCTCTGGTGACATCTATAAAAGGGAGCAGGCATCAGGTGCAGAGATTTTGGGACAGGATCCAAAAAAGAGAAGGAAACTAGGACACTTGGGAGGTCTTCATCCGCATTGAACTAGCAAGAAATCTCCACCTATATTATCTGTTTGCTTCTCTTTTATTCATGTAATAAAAGAACTGCACACTTACTGTACATGTGTCAATGTATTTTTATTCAACAGTTAGGTATCTATCTGTCTTTGTGTACAGTATAATACAATGTTAATGCTTTTTGTAATGTGCCAGACTGTCTCCCTCTGCTGGTAGGTTTGCTTAATGGCTTTTGTGTCACACAAGTCACATTGCTGGAAATCTGCTTGTGCCTTTGTATGGTGTGACACATATAAATCTATAGGGTTATGTTGCAGTGCTCATGATTTTAGAATTAAATGTGCACAAATAAAGATGATCAACCAATGAATTTATTTACAGTATGTGCACACACAGATAGAAAAAAAACTGGTGCAGAGCAGGTCACAAGCTGGAGTGTTGCTTTAAGGAAATTTTAAAAACAGTTTGCTCTAATGGCGGTAGAAGAAATCAGACCAGTACACATGTACTAGTAGATATAAACCAATGGGAACTTGGCCGTGGGCTCCATGACAATATAATATTAGTAACAGGACAAGATTTTTGGGTGAAAACCCAAATTTCCACTTGCACAGCCGGACACTAACAATAGTTTTATATTCATTTACGTAGAATCAGTGAGGTACAGACTACCCATACTCATCCCTAACCCTGCGCACGCAGCATGAACAGGATGACTGACTGCATTCACTATGTTCCGCATCTGATAAACTGCAGTGTTTATGAAATGCCACTGTACTTCCTAAGTCTCCCTGTGACACTTGAGTTATATTAAACATAATTTGTTATTGTATCACTTATTGACTTCTGCTAACCACTATATTTGGATATCGTCTTGTTGAAAGGATACATACTGTATGTTAATATTAGAATATTAGGGTTAGTCTAAGAGTTTTCACTATTTTCTTTCCATCATTAGAATATGTTGCGGGTTTTCTCCCAAAAATGTGTCTGTATTTGTTGGTTTTATTATACACAGGAACTATATAAGCAATTACTGGGCAGCATTTTTGGAGGAAAAGTCATAATGAATTTTCTTATAATATACAATAAATATAGGAAGTGCCTGGGACTTCCTGTAAATTATAACATTATAAACAGCTAGTTATAGCAGAACTATATAATTATAACTTAAAGCAACTATCACTTCCCTTTCCTGTTCAAAAAAAAAAAAAGAAACAAAATATGTTGATGCATCATCTTCTCCAAACCATTTTTCTTATCTGCCTCTGCATCTCTCAAACCGCCACTGGATTTGTAGTTATACAGTTCCCAAATCATTATTAAAGGGTTGATCCAACTGGTTCATTTGCACCACCCACCCTTTTGTGGGTGACATCGCTTCATTTTAGTCTTTTTGAATAAGTTACAATATAACACGATAGACTTAAACTGTTTTACTAACCATGCTTTTTAAGTTTTAAAACAGGTTTCAGGGTGTAAATGTATTTTATTTTGTTTTCCAATACTGCCACATGTTTTATAAATATATAGAGCATAATGTACCCCCTTCTATAGTTTATAAGAATATTAAAAGTCACCTTGGAGTTCCATACCCTGTATAATGATTTTATATTGCCATGGAACTCCTCATCATCTACTAATATCCTTATAAATTACAGAAAGGTGTACATTATCTTCTATATAATTTGCAGAGACTTGTGGCCAGGGTAATCCATGCTAGTGTAGCCCTGGACTGCAATTATAATTTTCTGCATTTACTAATTAGATAATTTGGTAAAAAGATGATAGCGCCAAAGGAGATTTCAGATATAAGCAACCATGCAGGAGATTCAAGTATTTTATGCACCCATAACTGTTATAATTGTCTTATTCTGAAAAGAAATACTCAGAGCTTATTTATCAAAGTGAGAATTCATATGTTGAAGTGTATTCCCCTCACTTCAGGTCACTATGCAGGCTGATCCTTATTCACTAATCATATGCACTTAATCATTCGTTAATCCTTATTCACTTCCCTTGCCTTTGGGAAGAAATAAATGTCATTGGATGCAGTTTCTTGCGTAGTGCAACATGGTAAATTGGATAGAATGAGCCCTGTCATCACCCCCTTAATTCGCCTCTTTAACCTGGTAAAATAAAACTGGCAAATTCAACAAAGTACACCTTGCCGAATTTGCTACTTCTTGACGCTTGATGAATAAATTAATTATCTGTGCGTGTGCAAAGTGGGGCAAAATGCTCTGTATGTCCACAACCATTGTAAGCGTTTGAATTGGTCGCAAATTCACCACATAGCAGAGTTTGATGAACATCCCAAATGCAAATGAGGAAATGGTGAATTCATGTGAATTGTGACCTTTCGCATATGTTCGGACTTTCATGAATTAAGAGTAGAATGTGTTTTTTTTTTTTTCGCTCAAGTTTAGAAGCAATTTCAAGAAAACTTGTGTTTTGGATGACATCATAGATGATGGTGCAATGAATGACATCAGCCTGTCATGAACAAGGTGTCACACTATCTACAGATCAGATTACTGATGCAGTCTAGGTCACCAGCTGCCATGTCTATAAAGGGTACAGCAGGTGTCTTCCAACTAATTACTTCTCATGTCATTGTAAAAATAACTCTAGCTTACTCTACAAAACAAGCATAATATACATTTTATTTTTTATGATAATTTACTAATGTTTACCAAGTATATTATAATTTTAATTTCCAGTTATTTAAATTACAATGTCTGATTTTCCAAATAATGGGGATTACAATATAATGGCTGCAGAATGATGAAATTAATGATTACTTCCTCTAAACTGTATTTGAGATTTATAAAAGATGAGCTTGAAGTATTGCTTCTGTATCTAGTATATATAACCCATGTATATATATTCTTCATTATTTCATTGTGCTGAATATACTGTATATATATATATATATATATATATACACTGTATATACTTTATTTACCATCATGCCACAGATTATCAGTAAAGGGTCATATCTCATAGCTCCACAATCTAGAGGTTATTTCTGCAATTTCAGCATAAGGCTCTCCAAGGTCATTAAAACCACAGTTCAGTGAACTAGGTTAAATGAGAAATTTATTTTACTTATCAGTGTAATTAGGTTTTTCAAAAGGCCAAGTCACTCTTAAAATAACTGCCTCAACTTTAATCTAGTAGGAACACCATCCTAGAAAAAGTGATTCAGATGTTATACTAATTTCCTCATCATTACTTTGCAGGAAAGAATTAAAGCCTAATAATGTTTTTAGTCAAGAAACAAAACAACACTATGAGACACTTATCACTTTCACCGAGAGCGCTGCAGTTTCTGTTGTTTTTTTCTTGTTGGACAATGTTTTTAATCAGGCAACAGCAGATTGATTTGGAAGAGACAGATCTGGGCGAAAGTTTTTAAACCACTCTGGCTCTTTCTGAGTTTACTGAGAGAAATCTCACATTGTTCTCGCAAGATTTCTTTTGAGATGAGATACCGATTTTTCAAAATTTTTTGATGGAAAGGTGGACATGCTACTAATGTAAAGTATGGCTACCTTTCCATCAAAAAATCGAGATTGAAAAACTTGCAGGGTTATTCACTAAAGTCCAAATTGTTGCGTATACTGTAGATGTGAATTAGCCAGCTAAAGACAGTCACAATAGACTGCTACTGTTGCAGTCGCGTTGTTATAATGTGAATATTTTTACAGTCGCAACTACAATGGGAGCAATGTCGGGACTTTACAATGGGGAAATTGTCGCGGTCGTGGATTTGCTATTTGAATTCGACAGTCGAATTCACATCTTAGTGAATAACCCTACTGATTCTAGAGAAATCTCGGAAGAACAATGCGAGATTTGTCTCGGTAAACTCGGAAAGACCCAGAGCAGTCTTTCTGAGTTTAATAACTTTCACCCTCAAACACTCAAAACACATAACAGAGGGACAGAGCTATATCACTGTTATATAGGTTCAAACTGGCCCAAAAGTGGATCAGTATCTTGTCTAGGTGATTTATTATGTGTTATGTTTTGTTGTTTGTAAGAAAAATTGCTAATTTTTTAAGTAGGAGGTGCATCCTTGAGATCAGTTTCTTTGGTGGGCCTAAGATTCCTCAATCTGACACTGTTGGAGCTTTCTACTTGGCTTTGCAGCTAATGAATATCAGAATGTACTTGTCAGGCTTTTTACGATATGCTGGCACTCCAGATGAGAAATGACCTCAGGCAACCTATGACAAACTTTTACATTGTCAGAGCTTGGATACATAATACAATAGCATATCTACAATTGCTCTTTAAAACCACACATAAAACCAAAGTGATTAGCATCAAGATAGGAAAAAAGAGTAGTTATTATTGTCAGAAATAGGGCTAACATTGTGTAGCTGGGTAAGCTATGTATTTATCTTATTTGCTTAATGTTCTACTATTTCTGTGACTAGTGAACAAAGTAAATAATAGCATCCTTGTATGTTTTCCAAAGATACACTGGAAAAAGTCTCCTTTCTATTGCGTCTTCCAGATTAGGACCTTCCATGATAGATTGTTGACAAGTGGGAGGGCTTTAGCCTTTTGGTCATTCATCTTGGCCCACATAAAGGCTGATGTAAGTCCATGGTAGACAATAAACTGTAATAGATATCCTTAGAGGGGAAATGTCAAGGCCAAATGTGTAACAAGTAGCAGTGCATCTCACCAAGGATTTTAGTGGACTCAGGTGTCCAAGTGTCGGACAGCAGAGTTGATTGCTTCAAATGAATGAAGGATTGATGTCCTAAAACCTTCCCAAAAGAAACTGAGAACCTAAGAAAGATATTCTTGCATCAAAGGTGCTTTATTCTTGTCTACTGAAAAAACTGCAAAAAGTGTCATCTGTTAATTGTCAGTATACTACAGTCCGCTTTATGAACTACAACTTACTAAAGCGTCTTTATTTGTTTAACAAACTGTCGATATTTAAGCAAGCTTCAATTGTTACGTCATAAGATTATTACAAACACCCAGGATGCACCAGTTGGTCCTTGCTTAAAACAATGTGTATTTTTATTCCTTTAATGGCAATGTATATAACAACTGAACTAAATAATGCAGTATGGCTTTCCTGGTTATAGTTTTGGAATTGAAATGCTTTGGATAAAAGATCAGTGAAAAGAATATTATGTGGGTTGTTGAAGTGAGACAGGATTGCTGTGACACAACATTCAAAACACAGGCAAAAAAAGTAGCTACAGTTTTCCTTAAAAGAATCCGAAAATGATGTCTTCACTTTCCAGATGCAGAATGCAGAGGTAAAATCAGAGTTTACGTCAGGGATTAAAAGGTTGGTATGGCTGCTTGTTTTTGGGTACCAAACAACAGTACTGATTTCAATCAGGGCTGCCAACAGGGGGTTATACCATCTCAGTAAACCAGAGGCCTTAGTAAGACAGACGTACACATCAGAGTATTGACCAATGGAATTGATAGCCTAAAGGAGCAGTGTAGCTAAGGAACTTTTTAGTGTAAATGAGAAATATAACTTGTAAAATCATGTTAGGCTGCCCCATTTGTCAGGTTGTTGGGGACCCTGTGATTTCTGATAGCAGCCCCGACTATATTGTTTTTGAGCTGTTTGAAATATATAATCAAGATTACTTAGAATAGTTTTCTTTTTTTTCTGGGGTTAGGGTGGAATTATGAATCCATGAACTACAAACATTGAATCTTTTTTTATAGCATAATCACAATGTCACTGTAAATTTTTCCAGATCTCAGAAATACATGAAATAGTCAAGGGCTGTAGAGATAAAATAGAGAAATAAAAGTCTAGGAAAGCTCCCTTAAAGAGACAAGTAGAATACCTTTTAATGGCTAAGTGAATAGAAGGTAAATGCAAGTTTTCCACACTACTTAGCTCTCTTCTTCAGGCATGCTAATGTAAATAATACCTGTTTACATTAGCAGTGGAATTATTTTTCTTTCCATTGATCATAATGGACTCTCAGTGTAATTTGCACATTGTCTCTTTACATTTTTAAATATATTGAACATTGTTACACTATTGTCATTTAACATTTTCCCAGGTACCGGAGTAATCTGCAGTGGAAAGATTCTGCTGAAAAGCTGAATTAAGCAGGGGTGTCTGAGGATATGAAGACAGCTCAGCCTTCAGAGACACCCTGCCGGAGAGGCCCAGCTGTCATTATCACTACATACCAGACATAGCTTAGTGCCAGGCCTTTGCGCATATACCTTATTAGTCCATGAGGATTTTGGGATAGTGGGGGTTGTTAGGTCACCATATTAACATCATAAGTAGGAGTGATGGTCACAGACCTTTTACACCTCTGATACATTTATGAGAAAAATATGATGATGTCATTAAGAGGACACCACTGCTGAAATGCAACTTCCAATTTTATAAATATTTATGCTGCAAAATGTAGATACACGTTTCATATACATCAGGTGATACAATACTGTATATTAGTGGGACTGTGTGAACAGTGTGAAAATTATTCTGGAAACGCGTACATTTGGATTTATCGATTTAGTCTACATGTTTCTTTTTTTTGTAAATATCGCTTTTGTCAGTACATATCATTATCGTTTAGCATTTTGTTTTTGTTGGTTTTAACATTTCTTAAAAGGAAAATTGAAACTTATTCAAAATATAATAAAAAAACATAAAAATAGATGACTGACTTGTCTTGGAAAATAGTAATCCCTTGTGTATTTTTTAAGGTAAGAGAATAAACATGAACACAAATCTGCTGCATGTAAAAACCTAAAAGGTCAACCTAAAATCAAACAAATGCGTAAAAAACCCCACAAGTGTGAAGGTGTACTGTGCATGAGATTAAAATATAAACCAATTAGCATATGACTAAACCAGGGGTCGGCAAATTTCTTTGAGGAGGGAATCACTTTGCTCCCTCCTCCAGTTGTGATTTACTGATGTTAACTCTTGCTGGTACAACATCACTGTAAGCTCTGTGCTCGCAAATTTGTAGTCTCACACAATGCAATATTTCTACTGAAGGATTTTACAAAAACAATGGAGTTTTTTAATTATCTAAGTAAAAATAATAATAAGTGATTTTCCCATGCAAACTACAAGAAACATCTATTTAGTTTGTTTGTGATGCTTGTTTTTGTTTCTTATAATAATAAAACAACTTTAGTCTTCTCATCCCTTCATCAGAGGCTTCTGCCACCCGTAATCCCTTTTGTGTGTCAAAAAAATATGGGTTTCCTCTACAAGCCGCTACAAAAAGTTAATTTTGTCACTTTTCCTTAGGTCTTATGGGAAAGTTTACACTGGCAGCAGTACAGAGACTGTGCATTTTAAGTATAATGGGATTTTATATAATTATTTCAAAATTCTTAGTGAGTTAATATCCATTTAAATGTGAATTGAAGTAATGTGCCTTTAACCCTTTCACTGTCAGCCAATTTTTTCCCCGTGAACCCTGTATTGCCAAGCTGTTTTTAAGC
>WMED01008547.1:0-16850 GCA_019650415.1 Pipa parva | reverse complement strand
CTGGCGAATTCGCACCAATACGCACCAATTCGGACTTTAGTGAATAACCCCCTCAATCTCTTGTAACCCTATTTATTCTGTTTCTGGTACTACTCTGGATACTCCAAATGAAAGCTCTATTTGCTTAACCCCCTAAGTCCCTTGTTCAGAGCTTTCACTGCTCTACAGCCTGAGAACCCTCACCTGATCCTAAACTCTCCTTTTGAACATCCGTCTACTTAGATATAAAGTGTAACATACTTGGATGTCTTCCACTGCTTTCACTCAACTCCCTAGAAGTTGACACTCTCAATAAGTCTCAGTACTTCTGCAGTCCCCCGGTGTCTGGGCCTAGACTTCAATGTAGATGCTGTACCCTCAAATGAATACCTGCTCTCTTGTTCCACCCCTGTAAAGAATGGATAATGGGCTTTAAGCAAACATATACATACAGTTTCTGGGTCTGCTTGTCAACCCACCTGGGCAGTAACGACATGATCTGTTGGAAATCTCTCTTCTATTCTCACGCTTTCTTCCTCTTTTAGTATTGGTTTTGGGAATCAAGCTACAGTTGGCCCACAGCTACCCTCTCTTTTCTGTGCCTTACATCGATAATCCTCCTGCTTCCCATCTTTCTGCACTGACTCCCGATTCTCACATTTTCTTTAGCCACTCCTGAATTTCTCAGAGATTGTGATTACACTTCCAAAGATCCCACCCTGGACATCTGCTATTCTCAGCACAGTAAACTGACTCCTATAAGACTGTAAGGGAACTGTATCATTCCCCCTCCCTCTCAGCTTTCTAACTCTTTACTATAACTATACATATATTCAAATCAGTATTTACAGACCATAACAACAAGTATTACTCAGTCTTAAAGGTTTACATATTATCAAAGTAATTTGCAGTTAAAACAATTAACCAATACAGCATGTTACAACAGGATCCTGTGACAGTAACAGTCTATTGCAACTGCCTTTAGCTGGTGAATTCACACCTTTATGTGACAATTCGGACTTTAGAGAATAACCCCCAGAAAGTATAGAAAGTAGTAGGAGGAAGATAGAAAAAAGAGGGGAAGGTGACATACCCAGCTGAAGGAAAGGAACATTCGTTCCATAAGACAAATGGGCATTTTCCCTCAACTTTTAGGGAGAAAAATACATCTTATGGAGTGAAAAAAAGTGACTTGATAAAGGAATGCTTGTTGGCTTGAAACATGTCGTGAACCTGTGAACATATTAAAGGATTTTTGATGAAGGCATTTTGCTTTTTAGTCCTTTTTACTATTGTATTACAGATTCTTATAGGTGTTCTTCATTTATATTGTTGGCAAAAAAAGGTGGCCCAAGGGAGATAACCAATACCGTTATTAAATAAAGAAAATTATTGCCAAATAATTCTGGAGATTAAGAAAAGTAGCAGAAAAGGAAATTGTAAAAACTCAGTACTGTGCAGTAAAGAGGCAGTGAGTGAGGCAGGGGTGTGTGCTAAGTCTGTTATTTTATATCTTTGCAATTAATCCCTTTTTAAAGATTTTAAAATAAAGATATTTTGGAGGTGTTAAAGAACCTAGAGGTAAGAAAATGAGACTATTTTAGCTGACGTGGACGATATAACTGTGGATGTATCAAATAAAAAAAAAAACAGAAGTGATTGAGGCAAAAATGATAAAAGCAGGTTTTATTTTGCAGGATTTTGAAGTAGAAAGGGAAGGAATAGACATTTTAGGATTGAGATTTGAGAGATGTGATAATGGAAGGAAATTGTGAGAGGACAAAATAGAAGAAAGAAAGAAGAAGATACTAGGAAGGAGGGATTTGAAGTTATCTTTTTATAATTAATTTTAAAAATGAATTTTGGGAACATAAGGAAAAATAGTGAGATATGGTTGGAAAGATCAGTGAAGGACTGGACTGAAGATATATTAAAAGAATGAGTAGACAGGGAGGATGTAGGGAAGAATTAGAATAAGACAAGGAAAAGTGCCAAAGAACACTGGACAAGTGTTAAACATGATAAGAAAATAGAATTTGAAAGCTAGTGATTTATAAAATATTGTAATTAATGTATTATTGCTTGGATATTGTAGAGAGAATTTTTTTGGATCCTGTAGTGGTTAAAGATTGCACAAAAGAAATGTTAAAGAAAAGTGTGGAAAATCTGTGCAATTTCAAAGTACCAGAAAATGTTTTTGATGTTAATTGGATGACCTTACATGGGAGACAGTATGTCAGAGAAAAAATGTAATATTGAAGAAATCAGGAGAAATGTCCCTGGGGATGCCATGTAGTGGAAACACAAGAACACAACAACACAAGTTGTTCTTTATGTTCTTCAAAACATTAACAACAGAGCATCATTTCCAAAGATAATGAGAGATGGTGTGGCAAACAATGTAACGGTACATAGTGTAGAGGATATTATTACAAAATAATTGACTTTTGGTATATTGGAAAAGAAACATAAGGTAGGAGAGAAAGAGATTTATTTTAATCATTTCTACAATGAGATATTTTTTATGGTAAATGAGATGTAAAAGAGTTTTTGGTTTACAGGAGTGGAGGGTTGCACAGAGGGTGGAGAAAATATTAAGGGTTTTGAAAGGAATAAAGGAGTAAAACAAATAAGATAAAATGGAGACATGTGGTATTAGAAGATGAAATAGTGATTTCTGTTTTGTTTTTAAGGTATTTCCTTTGTGATATAAAATGTACGAATGTATGCTTTCATTTTTTTTAAAAAAGATTGAAGGAACAGTCTGACCGAAAATACAAAAAAAATACAATCATTTATTTATGGTTATTTACACCTTTTATTAAATACAATTTATTATCCTTTTTTTTTTTAATTTTAAAATCTAAAATTCTTACCTGTAAAGAAGTGCTATACAACACTTCCGTGTTGCAAACTCCATTTTCAGACACTGTCGGCGACTCTACGGCGTCCAAATCAGGCGATCCCTCACAGGAGCACATTCCTCTCTAGCCATGCTACTAGTGAAGCCCCGCATCGGCACTTCCTAGAAGTCACATGGGAGAGAGTGCTTGTGATCAATGCATCCTCCTTGGATGACTTGCACACTCTCCATGTGACTTCTAGAAAATGGCAATGTGGGGCTTCACTAGGCAGAGTCTGAAGATGGGGTATTCAACACAGAAGTGCTATTTAGCACTTCTTTACAGGTAAGGATTTTAACTTTTTTTTTTAAATTTGAAAATAAATCGTATTTAATAAAAGGTGTAAATTAGCATAATTTTTTTTTTCGTCCAATCACTGTTCCTTTAAAACAACATATACTTCATAAAATGGATTTGTAAATTATTATGAAGATGTTTTTCTGGAATATTTTGTGATGTACTGGATGAGTTGTCACTCTATTTTAGATGTAGTTACAACCCTCAGACTGATATACAGTATTTCAACAGCTGAATTGCTACAGAGCAGGTCTTCTGTAAATACAAACGTTTGTATATACAATATACTGTATATATATGATTACATATTGGAAAAGGCTGATAAGTAAATACATGACACAAGAAAAACATTTATCATGCAATAAAAACTCTAACAGACAAATACCCTTTGTCTTTATGTTTCCTTTAAAGGAGAACTAAAGTCATAGGCTGGCTTTGAGACTAACTTTAAATTGGCCCATTCAGTCAGTGTAGTTCTACCTAAAAGTAAGTAGTGCTGTGACTAACAGAATTTAGGACCACCCCTGCTGCGTTTACAGAACAGCCACTGATTGTGCATGCAGAAACCATGCTGTTCCCATCAATGTGACTCACACATTAGTGCCAGGTCAGAGGGCTTTTGAGACTGCTGGAGCTCTCAGTTTCAGTGTGTAACACAGGACTCTGGCAGCCTTAAGGTAAGCATAATCATTTAGCAATGGAAGAGGTTTAGCTAGTCACAGGCTAGCTAAATGGCTGGCTGGCTGGCTGGCATTTAACATGCCATTCAGCCTGTTACTTTAGGTCCCCTTTAAACTGTAACTGTGTGTGTATATGTGCAGTGTACACTGCATTGTACTACCTTAATTTGTCACACACCCCTCTATCATTTTGATTGTGAACAATTCATTCCTCAGATTTCTAAAACACTAATTCCTTTCCTGTGAGATTCCTGTGAGATGTCTATGAGACATCAGGGAGTAGCTGCTAAGTGATTGTTTGCATTATATTAGAAAGTAGCAACCACTAGAGATGACTATTTTGCTGAAAGGCATTATCATATAAAGGTTAGATCCTTAAAACTGCAGCCAACTAGCATGGATTAAACACCTCCAAGGTAATTATGGTACACAGAAATTATTACAGTTTCTTCATACCAGTATGCTGCTTACTCAAAAAATACGCCAATTACTTCATGGTGATACATCTAAAAGTTATGTACATTCAATTGATTTTTATACAGAGATACCAGGGCAGAGTCAGACTGGAATGCTGGGGCACGCCAGGAAACAAGAGATTAGGAGCCCACCATGAAACAAGAGATTAAGGGCCCGCCAGGAAACAAGAGATTAAGGGCCCGCCAGGAAACAAGAGATTAAGGGCCCGCCAGGAAACAAGAGATTAAGGGCCCACCAGGAAACAAGTGATCAGGGATCCACCATGCAAAAGATTTTTTCTTGTCTCTCCCTTCTTCTGTACAGTTCCCTTGATTCAATTATAATTGATTTAAATCTTAGTACTTTTTTTGTCTCCAAACCCCCTACCTGCTCCCCAAACTACCAGAGAATCCTCATTCAGGCCTGATGATGGATTGGCAACAAGCCAAATCATCTTCCTGTGGCACTATCCACCCCATGTTCTTCCTTAACATTTACCAGGATCTGGGGGCACAGGAGGCATGTTCTGTACAGGTAAAGAGGGGTTGCAGCCCCTACTGCTGCAACCTCTATTGTTACACTACTGATGAGTAGCATGAAAACAGTCTGCATGCACTAGTAATCCCAGATGTTGGCATCAAGGTGTTTTGGGTGAAAAAACAGGAGCAATAAAGAATCAATAAACCAGCAAAGAGCAACACACAAAGCAAAATCACAAGTACAGTAGTCAGTATGAAAAAATCTGCTTTAGCAAAAATGTCCCTCTCAGTATGTGGTTCAGCATCAGCAAAAATCAGCAGGAGGTGATTGTGCAAATGTTTCAAAGTCCCATCATTTTTTGCGATGAAAAAAAATCACTGGCATCAAAAATATTTGCAATCAAAAAGGCATTGAAAGGAATGTAAAATGAAGTGGATTTAATGTGACAATTAGTTTCTGTAGTGATCTTTTCCAGTCTAAAAAAATAATAAATTGATCGCAATTGAAAAAAGTCGCATCTAAAAAAGTTGCCGAAAGTGCATCAAAAAGCGGCAACTAAAATCAAATAGGGGTAATTAGGTCGAAAAGACCTTGATAAATATCCCGCAAAGCATAGCCCAAAAACTACACTGATATCAAAACCAAATGTGAGTGGAATAGGACAGAATGTTTAAATACAATTTGATTTTTTAAAGCAAAGGGCATCTTTAACATAAATAAATACAGTAGGTGCTATAAAATAATGCAGACATTTGGAAGGGAGTGTACTTTACCCATAAATGCATACGGGGAGTTTTAGTTTCTGATCTTTTTAATTTGTTTTTGAGAAAAATGAAAATAAATAGAAATGCTCACTTATCTACACAGGAGTATTGTTCTCACTTATGATTTAGAAACATTTGTCTCGTAAATGTGAATTCGCCAGCTAAAGACAGTTGCAATAGACAGCTACTGTTGCAGTCGCTTCTTTTTTATGAGAGTATTGTCACAGTCATGACTTTACTATGGAAATATTGTCGCAGTTGCAAGTTTACAATGGGAGAAGTATCACAGTTGCAGATTTGCTATGGGAATCCGCTGTTTGAGGGGGTAATTCAGCATACTCTGAACTTACCCTCCAATGCTTCGCCTCTGTTCACAGACACTGTTATGCGCTTGCTGATGTGCTGTGCACGGACATCAGCGAACGCTTTAAAGGGATTCCAGTCTTCGCGAGCCTCGCCGAGACTGGAATCCCTTTAAAGCATTCGCTGTTGTCTGCGTGCAGCACATCAGTGAGCGCATAACAGTGTCTGTGAACAGAGGCGAAGCATCGGAGGGTAAGGTTGGAGTATGCTGAATTACCCCCTGAGAATTCAACAGTTAAATTCAGATTTTAGAGAATAACCCCCTTAATGAAGTACCTAATCAGCTTGCACTGTAGCACCAATTACCTTTAACTCTAAACCTTTCCAGTGATAGCTCATCACTCACACAGACAAGTGCACTACAAGGATTTCTAAAATAAAAACTGATGGTTCTTTAAAGGGACGCTACACACATATTTTCATCAAGGTTCCTAATGCTATTATATGATCATGAAAATTAATAGCGCTCTATATGCCATTATATCAAATTATAAGTATATAAACACAGAAGTTAACACTGATAGTTATATCCTTTTAGTTGGTGACACTGTAACACATTCCTATTGTAATTTTCCTTTAAAAGCATTCCATTTGCAACCTTTAATTCCAAAAGAATCTGGGGGTTATTCACTAAGGTGCGAATTAGACTGTCGAATTCGCAAACAGTGGATTCCCATAGCAAACCTGCTACAATTTCCCCATTGTAAAGTCGCTACAATTTTCTAATGTTAAGATTGCAATAATTTTCCCATAATAAAGTCGCAACTGCGACAATATTCTCATTATAAAGACGCAACTGCGACAGTAGCAGCCTATTGTGACTGTCTTTATCTGGTGAATTCGCACCTATATGCAACAATTCGGACTTTAGTGAATAACCTCTGTCTTCTTGCATCTGATTTGACATTGTGTTTGTTAAGTCCACTGCATGACATTCTAATTAATGCAGCTGATCCTACAATGTGAAATGGAAGTATTATAGTAATGACTGGAGGCTCCCTGATGTCATGGGGACAACTCCTTCATAATGAAATTCATCAGCAAATGTTAAATTACAGAAATCTTTCACAGTGAACTTTGATACAAATTCAGTCTTCTAAATAAGAATTTGTTTCACAAACAATGATTTATATTGGACATAATCAATTGAAGATTGTTTCAATGTTGATGCCTAGATAGGTTCATGACATCCCATGACTGGCAATATGTTTCAACATGCTTTACTGCTTTATAGGTTTACTAGAAATTGCATTTTTTGTAATTAAACATTTGTAGATAGTTCCTTGGTTAGAACGATTCTACTAACTGAAGAAGAAAACCATGTTCTGAGCAAAGTTAGATAATATAGTCCTGAAGAAGAATGAGTAGGATATTAGTAGTTCTTCTGGTCCTCACTGGTTCAAGTAGGCTAGTAGGCAAACAGAATCTAAGACAGAATAAAAGCAATTTCTGGAAATGGAACTCTTGGATTAAGAAGCTTACAATTAACCTATTGCATTCATTTGTCTAATCATAAATAATTTAATCCACACTAATCATAAACCAAGCTGTTACAATGAGAAGTGAACAGCAACCAACCAGTTAAAGGTCATGTGTCCACTCATAATGGCTTTCAGCAGACTAATTCATTGTCAAAATACTCAGGTACAAAGCTAGGTGACCAACAACCCCAGTGTTAACCCTCATTATTAATGTAATTTTACATGCAAGCACACTTTGCAAGTAATTATTTTAAAATTATGTTCAAGGTATGCTCTTTTCACACATTGAATGCTATTTTTGCATTTTCAGACATTCACCTAATCTGCTTTAAAAATTATCATTTAAACCAGGTCAGGAGTGGGGAACAGTTGTCATTACTGTAAAAAAAATCTGCTTCTGGAAAATACTAGCAAGAAAAAAAAATGTTGCATTGAAACTATTTAGGCAGTCACACCTACAAGTTGCCATTGACATTGCCTTTCCATATACCGGATATTTTGCCTTTTAAATCTTAAATTTCCTTGATTTTGATTTAATTTTATTTTGTGGCATAAAAATAATAAGAGGGTAAAATGTATTGAATAACCCATCATTTTTACTGGTAAAACCTTTACAAAATAAAGAATGTTTCGGAGGAGAAGACTAGTTTATAAGGTGTCTGTTCAGAGAACATAAACAATAGATTTTTTTTATACAAATACAGTGTTTATTGTAGTATTTATGAATCTGTATAATCACAGCCCTTTCTAACTTAAAACCGCAGATACAGATTCATTAGATATACCATTATATCTAGATAGAAAGATAGATAGATACAGATAGACAAAGAGAAAGATAGATGGAGGGATGATAGATAGATAGATAGATAGATAGATAGATACAGAGATACATAGATAGATAGATAGATAGATAGATAGATAGATAGATACAGATAGATAGATACAGATAGATGATAGATAGATAGATAGATAGATAGATAGATATAGATAGATAGATAGATAGATAGATAGATATAGATAGATAGATAGATAGATAGATAGATAGATAGATAGATAGATAGATAGATAGATAGATTAGAAGTAAACTCACAGTAAAGATGGAAAATAGGCTTGAGGAGGCACCTGAAAACCTTATTGTAGACACTGAATAACTGATGAGGATGTCCACCTAACCTACTAGGAAATACACCTTAACCCAATCTTAGTGGGACAACAACAACCCTCTTGATTCTTTACTAATTCTTTGGAAGACTACTGAATATGCCTAGGAAGGTCTGATCCCAGAAGGTGGCCTTTAGAGCAGGTTGTTTATTATACAGTCTCACTGGCACACTTCTCACTATTCTATCCTAGGCTGTACTTGTTTCTTCTTATCATATACTTTTTATAAACTAGGTTACCTGACCTAAGAGACTGACAAAAAAATAATCGAAGCTTGGGAACCCTTTACAAAACATTATACAAGATGGCAGCAAAGCCACATAAAAGTCTTCACTGCACACTTTTATTAAAAGACCAACTATGGCTGGGTGGCTGATTCAATTTTTCCTGTGGCCAATTCACCAAAATTAAGCACTTCACAAACTTTGCTTACTCAGCAAAGGAAGTTTTTCTCTTTGACATGGAGAATTCTCTCACAGCTCCCCAAACTATGATGGAAGAATATATACTCACCAAATCATACCCCTTCACCATCCATTAAAGATCGATATTGATATTCTTTTTCAACAGGAAATATTTCTTGACTATGGCTAAATGACAGGACCAACTCCACAGGAAATAATAGGTTTTCGCCAATCTGGGGCAGCCAAACACTTTAAGACAATAAAATTTGCTTTATTAAACAGTTTTGTACAGAGGCGGAAACAGCTATATTGAAAAAGCTAGTTTTTTTGTCCAGCATTAACTGGTTAAAATACTTTTCGACTTTAGTAAATATCCCCTATAATGAGTCTAATATTGCTGTGCATCTCTTATATATCTGTTTTTGCTGTTATTATTAAATATGAAATCCCTGGCACTCCAGAGAGTGATGAAATAAAATAAATCATGCTGGGTTCCAGTGATGTATATAACATAATTCCCTGTTTGGCCACACATACTATGTTTTGTTAAGCTTACTAATGTTATTAGATATAGGGCCAGGGTTAATGATGGCTGTTTAGCAAGACGCCGTGGCAGGAACTCTATTTATAGCTTAACTAGTATGATTGCTTTATCTATGATTAAGTGCCAAGAGGCGCTAAACGCATAGGATTGGGCACATGTAAGCATTGTTCTACATATCTTGGATTTTTTAATGAATGAATAAATGATTTATTTTATTTTATCATTCAGTGGAGTGCCAGGGATTTCAGATTTTGTATGTTGTTGCTTCACATCGTCTTGAGACATGTACTCTCCAGAGCATCTGGTTGAATCACAAATGTGAGTAATATCTTGACCTTTACATTATTGATTAAGCCACCGTATTTTCATATTTCTCTCAATATTTTTACTATTGCTGTTATTATTATCAAGATGTGCTATGGCAAAATATTTTGCATGTCTATATAGATTTTGCCCATTTACAAAATTATTATTTTTAAGAGGACCTTTTTCTCTAATATGTATAGTACTTTTCCAGCGCTTACTGTCACAGGTAAAATGAAATATCACTTATGGGACGTGTTGTATGTGACTGTACAAGCAGACACCCGGGAGTGCAGGCTGATCATTTCCAAGAAGTTCAAAGACTACATAGCTGAGGTCTGTGTGCCCAGAGGTTATGTAAGACCTTTTAATAAACCTAAACTGTCTTATTCCCAAAATGCGGATTAAATATTATGGGATTCTGTATCCACACTAATGTTTAACTGTAAGTGGTAAAAATGCATGCTGATCATCAAATGACCAAAGGTTTTATTAATATTTGGGATCAGATGATTTTTCATCTTTACTGTAAATTTTTTAAAATATATAATTCTTCTTAATTCACCCAGGCTTCTCTTATATTTTTTATATGGCTTCTATATCTAATATGCTTTTATATATAATGATTTCAACATTACGGATTATACTCTCCCCAGTGCTCTACCTTTCTATATAGAACAATACTTGATTACACACAGCCCATAAAGTCAATAGCAAACATGCCCAGTCATTGTTACAATTTTGTTGAAACAGTGGAATAAGTGTTGATAAAATGCTTAGTTGGCTATTGCCCTTGGAGATCAAAATGAAGAATATATTGGTATTAATAGCTTGGTAGCCAAAAAAAATTTAGGTTAATACCATATGTGTGAAAGGATTTAAGTAATTACTCTAACCGCCTAACAAGTGTACTCAGTTGTGTTTCACTCTGTTTCTGTGATGCAATGCATTATTTGAATATAGTCTATCTAACCTAATTATTTTATATAAACAATAAAAGCACCTATTGTTCAGAATAAAGGGGGTGTTGCCTAACTTAGGAGGGGCAAAATGTCAGCTCTCATAAAAACTAATGAAACAAATTATTTCTTCGCTAAAAGTTTTTTAACTATGTGTCAGAAACTCGTTTAGTATAAATTAGTTTTATATGTTCTGTATGTGTGCAGTTATATTGGCATTATACCGCCTCTTTAAATGCTTTAATGCTTCAGGAGATATTTCCCCTAATCCTGGTCCCTGTGGCATGCCCATTTGTATTCACCTTTGCCCTTCTGCCTCTCCCTTTCCCTCTCACGTCTCTTGTCCATCTATCCTAATCATAATTCCCACTCTCCCGACTCCTGACTTGCCTTATTTGCTCTCTTCTTAATGCACGCTTTATAGCTAGCAAATCCACTTTAATTCACGATTTGTTTTTCTCCAGATATCTTGAACTGTTAGCACTAAGAGAAACCTGGCTCTCCTCTCATGATGCTGCTACTGAGGCTTCGTTAACCCATGGAGGCCTCTCCTTCTCCCATTGCTCCAAACTCTGTGGGTTGTGGTGGTGGAGTTGGATTCATCCTTGCCTCCAGCTGTTCTTTCAAATGTATCACTATCCCTGATTGCTTTGTCTTCTCTTCCTTTGAGGTTCATGCTGTCCAGCTTTTCTATCCACTACATGTTGCTGCAGAGACGGCTCTGGCCCTATCTGCGCCCTAAGCAACCCCCCCACCCCACGCCCCCCCTGCGACGACCCCCCCTTGACCCGCAACGCCCCCCTGCCTGCACCGCCCCCCTTACCTCCAACACTGCTGTCCAGCTGTGGCTCAAATTTAAATCTCCCAACTGGCAGAGATTTAAAGTTGAGCCGGGGCTGCATCCGGCACTCTGAAAAAAAAAATGCTAGGGGCGCCACCCTGGGCAGGCGGTGCCCCTAGCATTTGCCTACTCTGCCTAATGGCAGAGCCAGATCTGTGTTGCTGTTATATACAGGCCGCCCTCTGCTTCTTCACCTACTGCTTTTCTATCTGACTTTGAATCCTGGCTAACCTTTTTTCTTTCTAATGATAGCCCCGCACTCATTGTGGGGGACTTTAATAGTCATATTGATGACCCTTCCCTATCTTAGCCATATCATTTTCTCCACATAACTTCTTCCTTTGACCTTCACCAATGGACTAACTCTACTACCCACAAGGATGGTCACTTTCTAGATCTGTTTTTTACAAAAAAACTTCTCTCTCTGCTCTTACTATCAGTAAGTTCCCTCCATCAGTTCATCACCTTCTTAACTTCTCTATCTCATACTCTCCTATTCCACCTTCTCCACCACCTAAAAAGTTTATTCACAACATGCGTGCCATCGATCGGCAAGCCTTTGCTACTTTTATGTCCTCCAGCCTATCTACATCCCTGCCCTTCTCTAATCCTGGTCCACTAGCTACTTCCTATAACACCATTTTATCTACTACTATTGACTCATTTGCCCCCCCTGCAGCCTAACCCAATTTGTATTATTAATCCTTGCCCCTGGCTGAATACAGAAACATGCTTTACAGGTATTAGATCCTACACATGTTGTGCAGAATGTATGTGGAAGAAATCCCATTCCCAGGCAGACTTCCTACATTATAGATTTTTTCTCTCGTGCCTTAGCTCCTCTCTCTCCCTAGCCAGACAATCCTATTATAGAAATCTCATGAACCAAAATAAATCTAGTCCCCATCACTTATTTTCCACCTTCTACATCCCTTGCCTTAAGAAATGCAAACCCCCCTACATTCCCCACAAGAGTTTGCCAATTTCTTTACAAAAAAATTGACAGCATCCACAACCAGATTGCTACTCCTCCTAACACAGACATTATTCTACCTACATCCCCATCTGAGTTTCTGAATTCTTTTTCTCCTGCTACCCAGTCTGAAGTTTCTCAACTTCTCTCCTCCTCCCATGTCACTACCTGCTTGCTTGACCCCATGCCTTCTTATTTACTTAGGTGTTGTGATTCTGCCCTTGCGCCAGCCCTAACGCACCTGTTCAACTCTTCCCTGTCCTCTGGAACTTTTCCTTCTTCATTTAAACAGGCCTGTATTAAAAGAGAACTAAAGCAAAAAATAAAAAAGCAGTGTTAAAATACTTACCTTATATAGAGCCAATTCATGAGCTGTGCTGTAATTAGCCAACACCCAATGATTCTTCACATCACTGGCTGATTGAGAAGCTAGCGCCGCAGCTCCTCCCAACTTGTTTCACCGTTGATGCCAAATGCCTTAAACATCATCATGCTCATTGTGGAGGGCCAATGAGAATGCTCTCTGCAATTAACGTGATGATGTATGAGGCCAGTGAAGCAAGTCAGGAGGAGCTGCGGAGCTGGCTTTTTAGTTAGCCAGTGCCTGTGAAGAAGCGTTGGGGGATGCATCGGGTGCCGGCTAATTACAGCACAGCTCATGCTATGACTGTAAGCAATCAGCTCTGTATAAGGTAAGTATTTTAATACTGCTTTTTTACTTTTTGCTTTAGTTCTCCTTTACACCCATCTTTGAAAAAGCTACACTGGACTCTGCATGCCTCACTAACTACTGCCCTGTCTCTCTTTTGCCTTTGGCTTCTAAACTTCTAGAACGTCCTGTCTGCACCTGCCTTACTAACTATTTGAATGCGCACCACCTCCTGGACTCTCTGCAGTCTGGTTTTAGACCAGGGCACTCTATGGAGACCGCTCTGTGTAAAATTGCAAATGATCTCCAGGTTGCCAAAGCCAAAGGTCACTTTTCTATTGTAATTCTCCTAGACCTTTCCTCTGCATTTGACACTGTCGATCACTCCGTTCTTATTCAAATTCTCCATGCGCTTGGGGTCCATAATGAAGCTGCATATTTGCTGGCTTCCTATCTCTCTGATTGTTCCTTTTTTGTCTCCCATGCTAATGACAAATCTTTTCCCATCCCACTTAGGGTGGGGAAGCCCCATGGCTTGGTCCTTGGCCCTCTCCTGTTCTCCCTGTATAATCTTTCCTTGGGTGATATCATCAATTCATTTGGTCTTCAGTATCACTTGTATCCAGATGATACACAAATTTACTTATCCGCTCCTGTGATAACACCTGAAATACAGACTCAAATTTCTTGCTGTCTCCTGGCAATCTCCTCTTGGATGGCCAAAACCAGCTCAAATTAAATCTCACTAAAATGGAATTGATTAGTTTTCCACCCAAATATGGACCTGCTCCTACCTTTTCCACTTTTCCATTCTAGTGCATGGTGCAACCATCAACCCTTTAACATCTGTACATTGTCTTGGGGTTACCTTTGACTCTGCTATTTCCTTCACTAAACACATCTCCAGCACTGCTAAAACCTATAAATTTTTCCTTCACAACTTTGCCAAGATCCACGCCTTTCTCTCTTGCTCTACTGCTAACACTCTCATGCATGCTTTCGTCCTATCCCACTTTGACTACTGCAATGTTCTTCTAACTGGCATTCCAGCTTCCCGTCTCTCCCCATTCCAAGTCTATTCTAAATTCTGCTAACAGAATCCTCTACCTCTCTCCCCAGAAGGGACAGCCTTTCTCTCATTCTCTCTCTGCTACTTTTCTCCCCATAAGCAAATAAATCATTTACATTGTTCTCCTTCTGATATTTAAGGCACTTCATTCTGTTGCCCCTCTCTAAATTTCTTCAATCATATGCCTGTACATTCCTCGACATCAGCTCCTCCCAAAGCAACCAGATTTTCATGCCACACATTAATACTACCCTTTCTCATCTTAAACCCTGTTCTCTTTCTGTTCCCCACATCTGGAATTATATACCCCTTTATTTTCGCCAGGAACATTCCCTCTGCAATTTTAAAACCAAACTGAAGTCATTCCTTATGGAGCACTAGCACTGATCTTTATGTATATATTTTATCCTTAATTAGTTATTTATGCTCAGTATATGTTTTTATTGACCAGTGTTTCAACACATCGTTACAGCTCTTATTCCGCTTCCTTCTGTGTATGTAAATCTTCCTCCAATTTAGATTGTAAGCTCTATGGGGCAGGAACCTCCAACCTCTTGTATCAACCACAACCTGGCACTTAAAATGATGTCTTTGTGATATTTTACTTGTATTATATAATGCACTTTTCTCATGTCTTTTTCCCCCATATATTATATTTGTATTGCTAAATTGTAAATAAATACAATTATACATGCATACATACATTGAATTTATGTCGTCATTTAATACATTACTGTTCTGAATTATTTACCATTTTAATGCAAGTGAACAGGGATTAGTCAGTTTTGAGGTACATGGTTTAATAATCAGTATAATTATATCTAACAAGCAAACTTAATAAATATTCATAGCAAACAGAAATCCTAGAATGTAAAACAGCCGCTGACTCTTTATTTCATGACAAAGAAACACTGACAATAAATGCATTCGAAAGAAATGTCTCATCTTTCATTGTTTAATGGGTCACACAGTCTGCCCCAGACTGGACAAGAGGATAACAGTGCATAACCAAAAAGGCATAAATTGGGGAATGATTTGTTACTCAGGGACTGTATGGAATTTGATATATGAATAAACAGTACTTTAACATGCCAAGAAAGCATCCATCCAGCGATAGTACAGTGTGTTAGGAAGGCCTGGGGCTGAATCCCAAATGTCACGTGCTGTGTGATTTGAAGATTAGTACAAGGTCACAGCTCTGATGACTCACTACTTGTCTACTATCCAGCTAAAGAAAATGGACATTTTAAAGGAATTCTGAGCAAGTTTTAAAGCTTTCACTATTATAAAACATTCAGTAACATGAATGGACTATTATAAAACATTTAGTAACATGCATATTGTGTTAACTCTTTGCACTAAAATTATTCATCAGAAAGTTTTGTAACAGCTTTTGGTTCTAGATTTGTGTTCATTGTTAGAAATGTTTCAAAATCATGACTGTTAAAAATATAGAAAAAAAAAGTCAACATGAGCCACACTTATAATATGGGCCTTATTCATCAAAGTGCAAATTGGACAGTTGAAGTAAATTTGTGTCATTTCAGGTCGCAACTCTCCAATTGTCACAAATATGCTACTTCTTACTCATTAAGCCATGGATTCCCTTAGCAAAGAAGCAAACAGCATCTAATATGTTTTTCTGCGTAGACCAAAATGTGTTGGGATGCACAGTGATGAAAATTTCACTGTTGACTACATCATGTCATCCTCACAATGTCCCACTTACTGTACCAAGTGAATACTCTTTGCTTTTGTCACCATATCTCTTTTTTGATATTGTTACGTTGTCACAGTTTTTATTGTCAATTTTTAATGAACAATCATGTTGCCTCACATTGGAGGCCTGCCATCAACACCCTAATTCGCCATTTTGATCTGGCGAGGTAAAATTATTAAATTCAAAGCCATACACCTTGCCAAATTAGCTTCTTCGACAGATTCCAACACTTGTTGAAAAAGCAAATAACCTGATTACCAAAGTGTTGCAAAGAGCCCTGTAAGTCTGTGACCATCGTAAGTGTCCAAAATGCAGAGTTCGCTATATATTCGGCTTTGCAAACAGCAGATTCCCATAGCAAATCCGCTACAATTTACCCATTGTAAAGTCCCAACAATTTTTTAAAGTTGTGCCTGTGACAATATTCTAATTATAAAGAAGTGACTGCGACAGTAGCAGACTTTTGCAACTGTCTTTATCTGGAGAATTCGCACCGATACACAACAATTTGGACTTTAGTGAATAACCCCAAAAATTATAAGAATATTGTGAATATTAATTTATATAATTAAACATAGTATGCAGGGTTGATTTGGATCCCATACCCCCACCCAGTAGTAGCTATTGCATTCCTCCACCTCCTTCTTCCTTGGTTGGGTGGTGGGGTTATTTTGTTGACCCTATCTGTCACACCCCTGCTACATCAATTAGGGGGGTTATTCACTAAGGTGCAAATTCGACTGTCGAATTCGAAAACAGCAGATTCCCATAGTAAATCCGTGACAATTTCCCCATTGTAAAGTCACGACAGTTTTTTAAAGTTA
>WMED01008546.1:0-16851 GCA_019650415.1 Pipa parva | reverse complement strand
TACAGACACCTCTCATCTTTTTAAGTGGTGGAACTTGCACTATTGGTGACTGACTAAATAAATTTTTCTACACTGTAGGTGTGAATTCGCCAGATAAAGAAAGTCGCATCTTTATAATGAGAATATTGTTGCAGTCGCGACTTTATTATGGGAAAATTGTCACAACCTTAACTTTGAAAAATTGTCATGACTTTACAATGGGGAAAGTGTTGTGGATTTTTTAACAGTTGGCACGCCTTATTTAAATAGATAGCTTTCAATAGCCCTTTCATTTTCCCAGTTATCTGATATGTTTTTAATTATGGGAGGTTTATCCCAGTCATTACCCTTTAATTCCTTGAGTTGGGGAAAGATCTTTGTCTCTCTAGTTCCTTAATTTACTCACTGTTTTATTGTAATGTATCTCATGTTGGGATCACTACTGCCCAAATGCTCCTTTACCTGGAGGCACGATACTAAATCAATACTGTTGGCCCATGGGCAAGTCCAACAATGCATCATTTCTTGTTGGGTCCTCAACAAATGCTGCTAGTATCTGTATGATAACATTTCCTAGAATCTACAGCCCTTGCCAGAATTGCCACTTAGCAGACCATTTAATATTTGGGTAGCTGTCTATGGACAGCATGTCTATGGAGAAGGAGGTGATTCCCCTGATAGCTAAAAGAATGAAACTGCTATGGTACAACTGCTTTTCATTTCAGTGGATAATAACATTGTTGTTCAACAATAACTGTAGAGCAGTAGGATATCACAACCACTGCATAAGAAAGGTATTGATGTCCAATGCTTCACCAAGCTGTTTTGTATCCATTCAGGAACTGATAGCACTGGGATTAAGTAACCTTACAGGGAGCTTCTTTCACTGTTTTGCCGTGACAACCTCTATGTCTAGAACCCTTGTACAGGAGAGCACAGGAGGGAACACTCAGGTACTGATGGTTTCATAGAAGCTTAAAGCTTTTGCATCATATATTATTTACTAATATCCATCCAGTTTCCTCCTCAGCAGCTCAGTGTGGAACCTACAGTTATAGACTTGAATGAAAGACTTAAGAATTCTAAAGAACCAATCAGAATTTTGCTGTTGTGCAACCTCAGATGGTTGCTGGAAATCTGCATCTTTCAGATTGTTTTATTCAGAATTCTAAGGCTTTTGGATCATGGCACTGACATGACATTCCAAACCAATCAGCTGAAGAGGAAGTAGGCAATAGGGGAGCAACATGTCTGTGAAAGTCAAATTGTGGTACAGCCTCATTTGATTTCCATACAAGTGAGTCTCCTTTATTTTATTGAGAAAAATAATAAGGGTGTAAAATGCAAATGAGATGCATCTCTTGTGATGGTAATTAATCAACAATCATTTATGTAGGTCTAGTAGCCCATTACAACTAATCCGAAGATGGCTTTCAGTATTCTAGCTCCCTATGCCAATGAAGAATGGCATCTGATAGGTTGCTATGGTTTGCTCGACTTTTGTTAATGATTCCCCCTGTTGATGAATTTCCTTGTTTGTCTTTAATTGCAATGTCATACCATGCTGTTAGTGAAAAGAATGTGAGTGCAACTGTATAAAAATACCTACAAACAGCCTGCCCCAGAGTCCCATTGACTTACACCTCCTGCAGCTGCTTCCTACTTATTAAGCAAGCATTTTACTATGAGAAAATATGTCCGATACATGGACTTCTTAGTTTCTAATCATGAATATCACCCTGCTGTGGGATGCCCTGTTATACCACCCAGGAGCTATGCTGGAATGTCATGAATATGACCTCTTTATATGGTCATGAAATAATTGAACAAATGATGGTGTTTTTATCATTTCTAATTACAGAGGTTAACCAAACTGGCCTGCATGTGTCATTGATACCTACATATAAAGGTGTAATTGCTCCAGATTAACAGGGTTTCATCTTTATTTTAGATTGCTGGCTCTGTGTCTGCTCTCATTATCTTAGTAATTATCCTGAAAGCAGGGGAACTATTTACATCACTTCCAAGAGTAAGTATTTGCCTTCTTAAATAATCTTCCTGCACTGATTATGAATAATAAACTAATCTCCCTTAATTTCCCTGTAAAGGGGAAGTTTCACATTTTCTCTAGAAAACAAAGTAAAGTATGGATCTTTATCTTAAGACAGTAAGATACAGGCCTTTAGCTTCTGCAGTTGTGCTTCCACTTGTCTAAACATTCCAACCACTGAAAGCCTGCATGCATTCCTGCTTCTTTCCAGTGATGACTGTGTAAACTGAGTGTCATATACTGCACTACCAAAATGAACCATTAGTTGCACTATTGTTATTCCTTCTATGAAAAATTCCTCATCTTGAAATATTGCAATATATGCAAAGAAGTGACCTTATATGCACTCATCAAGCCACATCCTCATTACTGTAATTACCATCTCACTTTGTCTTTCTCCCTAACAGGCAATATTATCAGCTATCGTCATTGCCAATCTGAAAGGGATGTACAAACAATTCAGAGACATATCCACTCTTTGGGGAACCAACAAATATGATCTGGTATGTAGAAGTGGAAGAGTTGACTTTATCAGTCCACCAGGCTTCATTTTTAAAGCCATCAATAATTAAAACACCCCTTTGACACCCTCACTAAAGAAGAGTTTTTAGGGCCACCATTTAAAATCCACATGACCTGCAGATGACATATAGTACTGTAGGGATTAAAATCTGTAAGGGGTGATACTGACTAACTGAGAGAAGGAGGTAGCAGCACAATGGATCAATGCTGGCAATGACGTACAGACCCTAAGGCGCGGAGTCTAAAGCTACTCTGGTATTCACCTAGAGGCCCCGCATGGAGGTTAGGGCTTAGTAGCAGGATAACCTAGGTCGCGGCCCATAGAGCTGTAGCCAGACAATGAACAGGTGAAGCAAGGTCAGCGAGAATCAGCAGGTCAGGACAGGCAGAAAACTAGCATAATCAGAGTCCAAGCAAAGGGTCAGGGCAGGCCGCAAACTAGCGTAGTAAGAGTCCAAGCAAAGGGTCATGGCAAGTAGCAAACAAGAGTAGTCAGAGTCCAAGCAAAGGGTCAGGGCAGGCAGCAAACAAGCGATGTCAGGAAGCAGGAACAAATCAAACCAGGAACTTTAATAATAACTATAATTCACTCACAGGAGCACCTACAGGAGTCCTATATTTGGGCGTCTGTACTGCTGACAGGCTCCTTTATATAGTAAGGGAGCCTGCCAAGCCACGTTAAAAGCGCGGAACCCCGATGTGCTCACCTGTGATGTCAATGTGCACATGCGACGTGAGCGCCAGGGGGAAGAGGCGACATGACCAGCGCTGCAAGGAGACCGGCGCTGTAGTGAGTGGGACAGGTAAGTTAAACTCCTCCAAAATCCACATGACCCGCAGATGACTTATAGAAGCCAGATTTAAGAAACAGCGACTAGCCTATTTTGGCCACATGACAAGAAGCCGCTCCTTGGAGAAAGACATCATGCTAGGAATGGTAAGTGGACGTAGAGGACAGGGCCGACCAAAAACTCGTTGACTTGGCACTATCAAACAGAATACAAATCTGGCATTCGCTGAAATAAAAGAAGCTGTATACGATTGACAAGGATGGAGAACATTGATCCAAGGAGTGACTGAGAATAGATTGTGATTGAATGGATAAGAAGAAAGAAGAAAGGGATTAAAATCCACATGACCCGCAGATGACATAGTATTGCAGGGATTAAAATCCACATGACCTGCAGATGACTTCTAGTATTGTAGGGAGTCTCAAATATCATGCCTGTAAAGAGACCCAAAGAAAATAGTAGAGGTGGATTACTAAAAAGAGGGTCAGTGGAACTGGCAATGGGAACTGGTCTCCTAATTTTGTACATTTGCAGTCTAGGTAGGTATGTGCATACCTTTAAATAAATGTAGATACAAACCAGGAACATGTTACATTTGTGAATGTATAAATTATATTCATTTTAAGAAAATGATGCATAGGAAAGTTATTGAATTTAATTTAGGGTTACATATATAGCAAGCCAATGACTTATAGTCTCCGTCTTTTGCAGTTGATATGGCTAGTCACCTTCTTTTCAACTATCTGCCTCAACATGGACATTGGACTTGCGGTGTCTGTTGTATTTGGGTTGTTCACGGTTACTTTCAGAAGCCAACTGTGAGTTATCTAACCAGAGTGTAACACTTGATGGACTTGCACTAATAGGAATGACACTGATCAGAATTTATAGAAGCTTTCATAGCGAGGGTGTATTTAGGTTCCCAAGAGTTTCATGGCTCAGATTCCAAATAGAGAGAGGCATTTAAATTTGGATCAGCCTTATCGTGTGCCTCATTTAAAATGGCTTCAATAAAACAATTAAAAAAATAAATAAATATATATATATATATATATTAGGATCAGCCTGGCTAGGATGTAACTCCCTGTAATTTAAATACTGTCAGGTTGTATCAGTGAAATTACACCTACCATATTCCTGATATTGGCAGTGTTGAAACCAATGATCTACATTAAATCCCATTATTACCTTTATGGTTGGAGCATTTTAGCAGCAAACAGATTAGATAACCTAGGGTAGGTATTAACGAAAAGCTTAAAAGAAATAGGAGAATTTGTCCTCTGCCTATCCCCACCCAAAATAGAGTTGCACCTAAACAACAGGAAGAAGCTCCTCCCTGAAAACTCTGAGGTTTGGGACATAGTATTACATAAACACTACATGGTAAACAAATGCTTGTGTAGAAAAAAAACAAGTGCTAAAAAATAATCAAAATATGTATTTTCAAATACATTAGCCCCCGGTGTTTCAAATCATCAGTTTGGTTCAGTCAAGCATTTCATGGTTAGCATATATTTGCCATCTTTATTTGATCATGTACTAGGTTTACACAGTAAGGTTGTCTTTCATTGCATAGTGATCTGTTATGTACAACCAAATACTACTTTCTTCATTTATCTCCCACTGTAACATTTATTTCAAAATGGGTTTTTTTGGGGGAAAAAAAACTAAATGAAAAAGTGAACTTGTAAATGAACTGATTACTACTATCTACAGAGCACAACATATTACAGTGATACCTTGGTTCTCAACCACAATTCGTTCTGGAAGTGCGGTTGAGAACCAAATTTGGTTGAGAACCAAAACAATTTATCCCATAAGAAATCCAATCGCAGATTGACTTGTATTGATGCTGCGAATGCCATTCTGCTCATCTCGGGTGTTTGAGTTCCAAATATTTGTTCAGATTCCAAGACAAAATTTTCTCGAATTTCGTGGTTGAAAACCAATTTGTTTGAAATCCAAGTCGTTTGAAAACCGAGGTAACACTGTAATTTCTGTATAAACCCCCCATCTCTTTTGAGGAGAGCCATGCCAACTATGGGGGTTATTCACTAAGGTGCGAATTCGACTGTCGAATTCACAAACCGTGAATTCCCATAGCAAATCCACGAAATTTCCCCATTATAAAGTCGCGACAATTTTTTAATGTAAAAAAATTGCGACAATTTTCCCATAATAAAGACGCGACTGTGACAGTAACAGTCTATTGAGACTGTTTTTATCTGACGAACTCACACCTATACACAACAATTCGGACTTTGTGAATAACCTCCTATATTGGGACAGTTGAGAAGAATTATATCAGCCAACGATATCTAGAGACTGGAATAGGTAGAAATCATTGAACAACTATTTAATTCCAGTTTTGTTCCTAAAAAAATGCTTTAATCTGTTTTAATTCTAAACACATTTGTTTTATGTTTGTTTTTATCCTGAACAGACCACATTATTCCATTTTGGGACAAATTTCTGAAACTGATATCTACAGGGACACAGCAGAACATACCATGGTATACAAGGCCAGATTTCTTCTCCTTATACAGGATGCACAAAAGCACATTAGGGAAATAACTTTGTTGTTGAACCAGAACACATTACCCAGTGAGAGATGCTGACTGCACAATACGTTCCCTTCCATCTTGTTATTTCCTGCATGTGGCAATTAGCAAAGACCAATCAAAACAGCACTTTTTAATAAGCAATAAATACATTTATTTTCTAATGTCCATGTTTGTAACTACAGTTTATACATATCAGATATATTTTATAAAAAAAAAACATATTTAATACGGTCATCCTGCAACACTTACATGTCATTGTTTGTCATCAACTGTGCTGATCAGAATATTCAGTTTACCTGCAGCTGAAGAACAGGCACAATTTAAAATCCAATCAGATTGGAGGAAATGGACTCTGCAGGGTGAAAGGGAGCAGAACAAGTAGTGTAAAATCTAAGAGAGATTATATTAAGAATATAACACTGTACTATCAATTTAAATCAGGGGTGGGCAATTAATTTTCCCATGGGGCCACATGAGAAATTGAAATGGTTTTAGAGGGCCAGACTAATATAACTTCCAACTTCACATGTGGCCCCATGGGAAAATTCATTGCCCATCCCTGCTGTATAGTATATTCCATAGAGCATAACAAACTGTGCTGCCCCCTCCTTCCTACTCCCTACCCTCTACAGAAAGTCAACTTCCTGTGAGAGAGGAATGCTGTAACGCTAAGGCTAAGCACTAGATCAGATGAAGCCAGGACAGGGAGAAGGGGGAGCGAGCATAGCTGCCTACCCCATGGAATGGCCCTATCACCAGTCATTGGCAGAAGGGCCGGACCAATGATGTCCACGGGCCGTAGCTTGCCCACCCCTATATAAATCCTTTAAAGTAAGATACTACAACTATCACAGTTAGTGCAAAATTTACTAAAGTCAAAAAGGCCGTTTTTGACCTCTCAACCGAAAAAATTAAATTAAAAAATTATTTAAAAATTGTGATCGAATTTTCGATATCGTGATATTGATTTTTTTCCTCGATATTATCGATATTATGGATTTCCCATGGAAATAAACAGATTGAAAAGTTTTGAAAATTCGATATCGTAAAAATTTCTATATTGAATTTTTGATACCGCAGTAAACAAATTTTATTTTTATATAAATTACTATTTGATATAGCTATATCTCGTCGAAATTATCAATATTTCTATATTGATATTTTCAACTTTATTAAATTTTGCCCCAAAAATTTTATGTCATATATTCATATACTTATGAACCTTGATCATAACGTGGATTTATTAGTTCAGATTTTATTGTGCGTTAAATGAAATATTGAAATATTTCTTTCTTACCATGAAACCCCATGTCTGGTAAATGCTGCACCCTGCTGTTATTACAAATGAACGCTTTCTTTTATTTCAGGCTAAAGAAGTCCCGGGTATTACAATTTTCCAGTGGAATACAGCCATTTATTTTGCAAATGCGGAACTCTATGCCAAAGCTCTCAAAGCCAAGGTAGGAAAACAAGAGAGACAGGGAGGACACATGATATAAAGAATAACATGGTGGCCCCAATAACTTATGGAAACATTTTTCAGATGGGCGTCAATGTTGACAGACTAATTGAGAAAAAGAAGAAAGCATCGTTAAAAAGAAAAAAAGGGTTACAAAAAGTTATCAGCCTGGCTAAAAACATTCTGGTGAAAACACAAATGGTGAGAAATGTTTATATAGACAGAACTATCTGCTGCAGGCATTTCCCACTAATAGCTGTGGGCCAGCAGTACATATATAGGAAGAACCTCAATCCTGTAGCGTTGTGTCAATCATCACATAATATGTTTCATCAGGCCCCAATCTTACAGCAGGACTAGCTAACCCACTGTACCATTGGGGGTAAATATTGAGTGGTTGAAGTTCAGAGTATATAGGGCTTGTGGTGGTAGTGCAGAGCATATTGGGTTTATGTGGGGGACACTGTAGACTTTATGGGACAGTGCGAAACTAATGGGACTCGTGTGGAGGGAATTTTTAGAAGATGTGGGAGCACCACACAGATTTAAGTCATGTGTTGGGAGACTGCAGAGTACCTGAGGCTTGTGCGGGCACCACAGAGCACATAGGACATGTGTGTGAACATTGCAGAGTCCCTGTTTCATGTGTGGGACACTGCAGAGCACCTGCAGCATATTGATTGGACATTGCAGAGCATCTGGAGAAAATGTAGGGACACTACATAGCATTAGGCCCATGTGCATCAGAGCACTAAGTTAGGGGCCCCTCTACTGATTAGGTCTGAAACTGATGCAGAGGATAGTAATAATTGGGGAGCTGGATGGTTAGGCTGAATAACAAGAGTACTAAGTCCCCAGTTTTAAACAAGGGTCCACTTGCTTCTAGCAGAGTCACTGGTAGCAGAAGCTCCTACAGCCTAGGATCCCATTTAGTTGCATGTCCCACTCATGCCTTGAAACAGGCCTGAATTAATTATCAGAAGTAATTACGAAATTCTCATAGTGACCACAAAATGGTATTTCTGATCACAAACATCCATTCGTGTATTTCTGGCCGTGAAATAAATGTTCTCGCGCATTTGGTACAAAAGTTTATGAAATGACATAATTAATTTAAATGTGCTGCTATATTGAAAGGGTAAAATACAACAAAGCAAAAAAACAAAACAAACAAAACAATATTTTAATTCAGAAAGGGAGTTAAAACAATGTATTTCATTCTCTTTATCACAGGGTTCTGGGCTGGAATTTCTCACAAACAGAGAAGGCATGCTGGGAAGTCTTCGAACTCTGTCAGAGACCATTCCATATGCCCCTACCCTACAGTCCCTGGGCCTGCAGAAACTGGATTTCCACTCCTTAATTCTGGACTTCTCTGCAGTCAGTTTCATAGATACAGTTGGAATAAAGAAGTTGAAAAATGTGAGCAAGACAGAAATATGAAATATAGGTGGAGCTCATGAAAAGTTCTGTCATGTATTTTGTCCCCCACATCTGACTCTTATTCATTGATACACAGAAGGAGGCTAATTGGTTAACATGATCACATGCCATATGCTAGGTCAGGGGTCATCAAAGTGCGGCTTGAGAGCCACGTGGCTCTTTAGCCACCTTGTTGTGGCTCGGAGCTGACCTCCAAAGCCCCGTGCATGACCTCTGATGGCTCTTCTGATTGGCCATCAGCAGGTCATGTGGTCGGGGGAGTGTGCTCCTCCCCCTTTGCGGCTCACAAAATAGTTGTCTCTGCTGGAGGAAGGCACGAAATGGCTCCCTCCCCATGGAAGTTTGCTGACCCCTGTGCTAGGTCAAGCAGTGAGCAATTAGCTCTGATAAATGCAGGTCAGGTCAATGTAATCAAACAGTGAATAGTCTCATTTATTGTCATAACCCAAATCAAGCAAAGAACTTCCATAGTTTGTGTAAACTGGAATAACAAGAAAGAAACTATTGATTAATTGCCATGGCTTACTGTACAACTGTGCATTTTTATTGGTGAATGACCACCCCACGGTGTATACACTACTAAGCATGTATCTCTCTAACTGCCATTTTGTTTTCAGGTTTTTGAAGAGTTTCATGAGATTGAAGTGGACATTTATATCGCCAGCTGCCCCTGTAAGATTCTTGTACAATGCAATATAACATTTTAGGAATGAATCTAAGATAAATATTGAGAAATGCATGCATTGTCTATTCTAGAAATAAATGACATGAAATTAAAGTACGTATTGTGATAAAAAGAAAATCAATAGACGGGTTTATACTGTATAAGAAGATTTATCTTTCTCCAGTTACAGTATAACAGACAAAAAAAAATGTTTCACTGCGTCGAACAGCAAACCTCCGAAAAATGTTTCACAGTGTGAAAAGCAACAAAATCTCATTTCTATCAGTCTCGCGATGTGATAAATGTCCCCATTAGTTTGGAAATGACAGAGATGTAAAATGAACATTCTTAGACTGACATTTCTGCTTTTGTTTTACAGCATACATTTTCAGACAGCTAGAGATCAGTCATTTCTTCAGTGGATTTATTAGCAAGGCCTCCGTCTTTGCCTCAGTCCATGATGCGGTTTCGTACCTCTCCTGTGGTTCTGAGTCCAGCTCACTTCAGGAAATCACAGAAATCTGACCTCTGACCTTGCCTGGGTTCATAACAACACTGAGCACTTCTTCTGTGATGACATTACCACCCTCTTACATAATGTTCATGTCTTTACTGTGATTTATGTATTCTCTGCTATTGGTCCAAATAGCTGGCAGTCATACAAATTTAATCTAGACTTTTAAATACCAATCTGCTTGATGCCATCCACTGAAATAATTCTAAAAACTTTGAAATGACAATGTTTTCTTTTTTTTTTCTACACAGTCATTATATTGAGATATCACCTGTCTTGCTTTGGATGATATAATATATCTTGGTTTATTATAGTAATCCTTTCACTGCTTCCAGTGTTGTTAGCTCTTCTTAGCACAAGTACACACTATGTTGTTTTGTGTAGTTACATTACAAGGTTAAACATGCATCAAAACTTATGGCAGGGATGATTGCTTGCCACCACTTTGTGAGTTTTAAGGCGAAATTTAATAAACTTGAAAAGACCCAATTTCGTCTTTTTGAATTTATTCCCACGAGATCTCGGCTGTTTCTCTTGGTAAATATCGATTGAGTTTTTTTTATTGGATTTTCCGATACTTTACATTAGAAGTATGGCTGCCTTCCCATCGAGAAATCCAATTGAAAAAACTCAATCGAAAAGTTTCTATCGGTAAATATCGATTGAAAAGAACTATCGATATTTACCGCGAGGAACAGCCAAGACATCGCGGGAATAAACTCAAAAAGACAAAATTCAGGCCTTTTCGAGATTATTAAATTTCGTCCACATGTTTGTGGTAAAAAAGTATACAATACACATTTGGACGTGGCTAACCGCACATGACAACACAAAAAGCAACAAATGTTTTTATGGTTTCCTCTCATCTTATTGGTATTTTACCCCAATAAAAAATGGATACTATAGACTTGCCCTTAGACTGACTTTTCAAAGGTGATACACTCTGACTAATTTCTAGAAAATTAAAATGACACTAAGAATTCACTATTTTCCGAAGTGAGGTGCGTAGTCTTCACCTCACTTCGGAGGATAGTGAATTCCTCCCTAAATCGTGGACATCATTCCTTCTGGACTGTCTGTATGCCCTAAAACATGCTAACTCTTGCGTATTGAAATAAACATTGTCTTCTTGCTGTGACCAGTGGTGCACATAGAAGTTACCAGCTTCCCAGTGCAACATACAGTATACACCACAGTGACCTACACTAGGATATGTACTACAAACTCTAAAAGCTTCTTACCTGAAATGTGTGTATTTTGTCCATCCCACCTCCTAAACCCTAGACTAAGGGTATGGATTTAGAGGCATTTTACTACTGGTCGAACGCAGTGGATAAACACCTTCCCGTTAATGGTATTGCAGATGTGGGTGAACTGCATAGGCGTGTTTGAATGAAATAAATCCCTAAGCATTACAGTTAATGTCCCTTGTCAGTAACAGGAATTAAGGCAAAGGAGAGACATTTCTACTTATTTGGAGAAGGGATTTGGAAATGGGATTAAGAACTGCAAGAAATGTGTGCATCGTTTGTGTGAAGTTACAATAAAGATATTTTTGTTATTTCTGCAAAGATCTGAAGACTGAGATTTTTCCTTTTCTGGCTGGGGGATCCCTGGAGTATTCGTAAGTCAGCACACACCTTTCTTTATTCTCTCACCAGTGAATTTATGGAACACATAGGGGACATTATCAGCACATCATTAAAACACAACCTTTTTGTCTGTGATAGCAGCAGGTCAGGAGGGCATTTTACCGGCCTGTGACAAGGAGTAATTTATTGCCCCTGGCTTAGCTGTTATTACAAAAGTATAGCTACCCTTTCCGTGGATATATTCAATGGACAAAGTTTCTCTTGGTTGTATCGATCGAAGCAAATCACATGATACTTACTGCGAGAAACTTCCGGGGTTCTCCCAATTAATAAACTTGGAAAAGCGAAAACAGGCTTTTCCGAGTTTAATAAATTTCACCCTAATTAAAACAGTTTATGTGTAAGTAATATTTAAAACCAATGGAATTCACTCTATGGTCCTTTGTTGCAAATGGTCCTTTACCCCATAGTATTAAACGGGTTTCTCTGTGTAGCAGTACCCTCCAACCAGTGGCCTAACTAAACTCAAGTGAACATGATGCAAAATTCCTGTGCAAATACCTCTACTCCAAGTAATATTTGATCCACTCCTTTTATTTATTGATTCCAAACGTAATTAATAAAAATAACCCCCATACCCCACCCACGGAACAAAAGAAAGTTGACTGAAGGGATCAAAAAGTTGTCACCATTGCAGTGTCAGTGCATTTTGCAGAGGATTTACTGGTGACTGCAGCGCCCCCTATAGTGAATTAGATAAAACAGGGCATTAAGCTCTATCAGAAAAAGTCCAAGGGCAGTGTGCATAATTAGGTCCATAATCAGTCCTCATATGTTGCATAGGTATAAGTATAAGTAAAGGTAAAACAATTATTTTTCCCAACCTGTTGCAAGTTTAGCATTAGCATCCAATGTTATCTACAATATTGTCTAATTATGAGATTAAGCTGATAAAAGTTTCTTGAGACCAGTGTCATTTGGATGTAAAATAACATTTTTAATTGGTAAAAACATTTTTTATATATAACTTAGACACAGGGATTTAAACAATGTTGGGTTTACAGTAAAATGTACAAATTAAAATAAATGTTTATTATTGTAAAAAATTTGTCACCACAAAAAAATGAATACACATTAATGTGGACTTTAATCTGTAAAGATAATTGATTCTGAATGATGTCACAAAATATTTTTTTTCCTCACATGTACACTGATCTTTCGCTAATTGAAAGGAGGGACTAAGTTCCCCTATGCCCTTTATTAAGGAAAAAAATCACTTTTAAATGTAACCTGACGAAGGGATTCTGTGACCCCCCATGAAGCCTGATGAAGAGGCCTTAGGAGCCTCGAAAGCTTGCATTTTCCATCTATTCTGTTAGCCAATAAAAGGTATCACCTGTACAGTACTCTCTTGTCTTTGCTTAAATCTATGGCTAACACGGTGTTACACTATACTCCCTGTGACTCCCCCAGAAACTGTTCCATCTGTTCAGCGCTCATGTTGGTATAATAAATAAAGTATTCCTTTAATACATATGTGAGTGAAGCTTTACTTGAATTGCTATATACTTGCAGTGGATGCTGATATACACTCCAAGGCCTTGCACTATGATCGATATACTGTTCAAATATTTGTTGTTGTGCATTTCAACAACTTTATTGTCATATGTTGGCCCAACTAGGTATTATTAATATATGCAAACTGTGCCCCACTAAATATGTAAAAATATGTTCTAGTCAGTTTAAAGGTGATGATGTTTGGTTTAGATTCCCAACAATGGGAATGTATTAGGCGGTGCCCAGAGGAAATAACACAAATGAGGAGAGCATGATCTGATATCACACCCTGTTTGTGGATTAATAAGAACTAAAGCTCGTATTCTCTAAGGCTGATTATTAAGAGGTAGGGGAAAATACTTACTGATCACCTCCTTCACTCCAGTACTGGTTTCTGCTTTTAGATAAAGCCGATTTTCTTTTCTTCTTTTCCAGTGCCGCTATCCTCTTAATTTCCTGCTTCCTCTTCAACATCAGTGATTTTTTTTTCTTCTGAGCATGCTCAAACTGCTTCTGCACATGCACCGAAGAAAAAAAACAGGAGTGTGGAAGAGGAGGCATGAACCTGAAAAGGATTATGATGCTACAACAGAAGACAAGAAGATCAGCATTATCTTGAAGCAGGAGGCAGCATTAGAAGGAATGACGTGATCAGTAAATATATCTTCCTTTAAAAAAACACCCCTATAGAAAAAAATAGCTTTAGTTCTCCTTTAAAGGAACACTCCAACCAAAAATGAAAAAAAAAAACACATTTGCTAATTTATGCTAATTACTAACTTTTTTAATGCATTTTTTTTTTCAATTTTGGCCAAAAAGTTCATTTTTTTACCTGTAAAGAAGTGCTGTCTAGCACTTCTTTGTTGCAGACTCCATTTTCTTTCTCTGCCGGCGACTCCATGGTGTCCGGTTTAGGTAGTCCATCTGAGATGCTCTTTCCTCTGCAGTCACTCTCTTTGTGAAACCCCCCATCAGCATTTCTTAATAGTCGCATGGAAGAGCATGACTTCATTTATCTCCCATGTGACTATTAGGAAATGCCGATTCAGGGCTTTACAGGGAGAGCGGCTGCAGAGGAAAGCGCATTTCAGATGGACTGCCTGAACCAGATGCCGTAGAGTCGCCGGCAGAAAAAGAAGATGGAGTCTGCAACAAGGAAGTCAAAAAATTGGGAAAAAAAACACGCATTTACTAAAAGGCAGTAATTAGCGAAAATTAGCAAATGCATTTTTTTCCATTTTGGCCAGAGTGTTCCTTTAAGGCCTGCATCACAGGAAGAGCGGCACTAAGGAAGGGAGAGTGAATCCCCAAAACATTTGCTGTTCTTTTCCTTTCAGGCACAGCGCATCATACGATTGAGTGAAGAAAAAAAAGAAAGAAAAATACACAGAGCATCTTTTTCAATTGTACTTACCAGTGACAGAGTGAACTCTCCCTTGGCGTTCACATCACTTCCTGTGTGTCTCATTTTTGGCGCGGCGTATATACACCGGCCAAAATGCGACACACTGCGTTCCAAACACAGCGCATGCGTCTCATACGCTCGTGTGTCCAGAACTACAGTAGGTAAATATCAGCGGCTTTCATTAAACCGTATTTTTTACACGAGCGTATGATGCACTGCGCATCATACGCTCATGTGAACCCAGCCTCAGCAATAAAGTTATGGGATAAATCTATGCAGACCTGTGGTTTGGTATGCTTATCACTACAGGTAAATGTTTGAACAAGCTTATTCCATTATCCGGTAAGTGGGATAATGAAGCACCTATTATATGTTTTTGGATGTGTCCATTGCTTATTTATCAAATGATCTTTTTATAAGTAATCTAGAAGGGGAGAGAAGTTAAAATGTAATGAGTAATGAGTGCCGAGACTGTGACTGTTTATAAGTAATCTAGACTAGGGGAGAGAAGTTACAATGTAATGAGTACCGTGACTGTGACTGTTTATAAGTAATCTAGACTAGGGGAGAGAAGTTACAATGTGATGAGTAATGAGTACAGTGACTGTGACTGTTTATAAGTAATCTAGACTAGGGGAGAAAAGTTACAATGTACCATATTTTCCGGACTATAAGGCGCACCGGACTATAAGGCGCACTTTCTATGAGCACCTTTTAAGCAATCTTGGTTCATATATAAGGCGCACCGTACTATAAGGCACAGCACATTACCAGTAAATAAACCATAGCTCAGACCGCAAGTCAAATTTTATCCAACTTACATCGGGTGCATATATAAGGCGCACCGGACTATTAGGCGCACTTTCTATTTCTGAGAAATTCTCAGCATTTTAAGTGCGCCTTATAGTCCGGAAAATACAGTAATGAATGCTGTGACTGTTTATAAGTAATCTAGACTAGGGGAGAGAAGTTACAATGTAATGAGTAATGAGTGCTGTAACTGTGACTGTTTACATGTAATCTAGACTAGGGGAGAGAAGTTACAGGGGATAATTCAGCAAGGTGAGAACTCACCTTGCGATGCTTCGCATCAGCTTGCCGAGACTGGTACGCGCTCCCTGCTCTCCTGCATGCGGAGATCAGCGAATGCTTTAAAGGTACTTCGGCTCACCTCGTGACCACTCGAGTTGCCTGATGCGAAGCATTGCAAGGTGAGTTTGCACTTTCCTGAATTACCCCCACAATGTGATGAGTAATGAGTGCTGTGACTGTTTACGTATAAGTAATCTAGACTAGGGTAAAGAAGTTAAAATGTTATGAGTAATGAGTGCTGTGACTGTAACTGCTTATAAGTAATCTAGACTAGGGGAGAGAAGTTACAATGTAGTGAGTAATGAATGCTGTGACTCTAACTGTTTATAAGTAATCTAGACTAGGGGAGAGAAGTTACAATGTAATGAGTAATGAATGCTGTGACTCTAACTGTTTATAAGTAATCTAGACTAGGGGAGATAGACCAAAGGTCTTTATTCTGCTGGGATGTGCAGAAGGAAGCGTTCACTAAGAAGATCTTCCTACTTCCCTCAATCTGCAGGATAAACTATGGGCAACGCACGCTCTGCTTGTCAGACAAGGTCAGTGTGTAGAAGCGATAACAGTTAGTGAACAGGCAGAGTTTCCCCACGGTCCGCTTGTTACACGTGTACAGTTTCCTATCGTTCCGTGTTGCACATGTATAGTTTCCTAGCAGTCCGTGTTGCACGTGTACAATTTCCCAGCGTTCCGTGTTGCACGTGTACAATTTCCCAGCGTTCCGTGTTGCACACGTACAGTTCCCAGCGTTCCGTGTTGCAACGTGTATAGTTTCCTAGTGTTCTGTGTTGTATGCCTAGTTTCCCAGAGGTCCGTGTTGCACGTGTAGTGTGCAGGAGTATATATTACTAATTTATGTTGAACCCTGTTATTGTATTCAGTATAATATTATGCATTATTTATAAGCATGTAAGAGGTTGTAAAGTTTTGATCTGTTCTGTAAGGGTTAACTTATTTGAACAGCTCCTAGCAGGAAGGGTTGCATAGGAGACCCAGGGGGTGAAAACAGGAACTGGCTACAAGTGAGTGCAGCTCAGTGCAGGGAAGGAGAGACAGGAACTGGCTACAAGTGAGTGCAGCTCAGTGCAGGGAAAGAGAGACAGGAACTGGCTACAAGTGAGTGCAGCTCAGTGCAGGGAAGGAGAGACAGGAACTGGCAACAAGTGAGTGCAGCACAGTGCATGCAGGGAAAGAGAGACAGGAACTGGCAACAAGTGAG
>WMED01008544.1:0-16852 GCA_019650415.1 Pipa parva | reverse complement strand
CACTTTACAATACTTTAATGGGGCAAACTTTATAAATAGGGTTTACTTACACTTTAAGGGAGAAAATGGAATGTGCGGTTACACTGAATTGCTATGCATCAGGACACACAGCAATGCACCACATCTAAAAACAACAAGGAACTGTGCTGTGAATGAACCTTTAGGTTTAATGAAGTACAAGATTATTACATGGATATAGGGAGTTGGAGATGTTTCCCCAGAATCCAAGGGGGAAAATATATAGCAAAGTCCAGATTGCACCAAAGCACATCTTGTTTACAAACCTTTATTTGAATTCTTTTCCATGTTGGATGACAGCGTTATAGTTTCCTACAAGGTGTGGTTTAACTAGCAATTGTGTTCTAATGACACTGCATTATTTTCTATATTTATTTTAGCTACATGAAAGGGGACATTTTAAACAAAAAATGGCATTATTTTCAGCAGCAGAATTTTTTTTTATTTCATAAGTTTTCTGTCCAATTTCTATTTTGGTTTCTCGTTTCATTATTCAGTTCTCCGTTTAAAAGGAACCGGTTTAATTGACAAGGTTAACAGTAAAAGTTTTAGGAAACACAACAACTTTTAATTAGCTGATTGTTCTTGTTTCCTATGGATAAAAGCTGTTGCTATTTGTATGTGGCTGGCCTTATGGGAAAAACAAGGCCGAATCTACACAGCCTACTTTTAACTGAACTATTTGTAGTTGGCAAAAAGCTGTTTTCATTGTTTTATATGATCCAAGTCACATGGGCATCAAAGAGTAGAAATTTACCCAAAACTGTACCTTTTATCCCAAGTGTGTTCGTCTTCCATGAGCTTCCTTTCAATCTGTTTTTATGTATAGTGAATATATTACTTTTCATTAAGGTTGTCTACCAGTTGGCAACTACATTGTTTGCTGTCAATTATTCCTAGATCCTTTTTCTTCCCTGATGTGGCCAAAGGAAGCCTATTCAGTTTAGCTTCCCTAATATATAATTGTAGACTGCTCTTTTTTTTTACTTATATTGGACAGCAGAGCATCATTTTTTGTTAGCTTCGGTGGAATCTGCCGCTTTTAGTAGAATTGTTAGTTTTAGTGAGTAGGTAAGAACAACCATCATAACATATTCTAAGAGAGCATACGATGGTCCTCTGCTAAGATATCACAGTAAGTATATAGGAATGAATTAAACTTTACTGCAGGGGGCTTCATATTGTGGGCTGCCCTAACAGAATTAGAATGCAGTAAATTCACAAACTTCTAACCACTTCACATTTTTAGAGAAATGATATCACTTTAATTATTAACTCCTATTGTAATATAGTGTAGGAAATACACTAGGAGGTACAGAAAGTATTCAGACCACTTTAAATTTTTCACTCTTTGTGCAATCTCCTGCATTCCAACTTAATTTAGGCAGCCAAAAGGTCAGCACACTGCTTAACCAATAGCAGTCAGGCAACTTTTTATTCTCATGCTGCCTGACTTTCAGAACAGAAAGAGGAGGGGGAGCGGAGGGAGGAAAATGTCAGCTGTCATGTAAACTAATTAAGGGAAACAAATGAAATGTATTATTTCTTCCCTAAACTTTTTTTTTTAACTATTTGTATCAGCAATTGGCTTAGTATAGAGGAGTTGTATAGGTACAGGGGTGTGTGCAGTTATATCAGCACTATAGTGCCCCCTTAATTTGTAATTGTTAGAAATGTGGTACTAACGCCACCTAGTGAAGTTATGTATTAATATAGAAGTAATGTGATAAATGATGCTATAACTGGGAGGCAGATTCCTCAGTCTATAAATATAAGTGTTCAGGAAATAGGAAGGGTCTCTCTAGTCCCTGGCCCTGCTCCAAGCTGGTCTATAGTTCCAGGGCCTTCCCCGGGGGGGTGGGAGTGAAGGATCCCTGTAAAAGATAAAGGAAGTTCCCCCTCTACCAGAAAAGGGTAGGAATCCCTCCTAGGATCTCAGCAAAGCATCTCAGCAGGAGAAAGGACCTTAGGGGATATCCTGTAAGACTGGAGGTACCTAGACACCCTGGGATGGAAAAGACCCAGGCATTGTTAGATCTCACAACAGCAAGTTGAACCTTATGTTTATGTCCAGAGGTTGGAATGCCTGCACTAAGAAATGAGAGTACCGGTAGCTACTGGATCCTATTGTGCATCAGCAGGGGTAATTACTGGATGTATATCTATTCTAAGTCTATATAAAGCTCTGTTTGTAGTGGGTTGTTGTCCTCGGTTCCAGGCCTGGGTGCAGGCTGGAACTTTGCTATAGGCTCTCCATCACACAGGGTGGAGAATACCTGCAGGAAGTCCAAAGAGACTGAGTTCCTATGTCAGACCCTTTGAGAGACAAGTTACGCCTTGCCAAGAGTAAGGAAAATCCAATATACTTAAGGGAAGGTAACTATACTCTAAAGTACCTGTATAAGAGATGCATGTATGGAATATGGACCTACTTAAAGAAATGTGCTAAGCTCTATGTTTGTACACATGTAAATAAATAGTCCATGTTGTGTGAAAGAATCTCTGGCACCCATTATTGAAGTAAATGGTACAGGCACTACTCCTCATGTAAGCAAGGCCTACTACCCTGAGGTGATTGAATGAACCGTGGACGTGCTCCCCCAGATGGATGGATGTAACTGCCACAAGAAGTTTAAAATAGTATTAAAAATAGCATTGACTATTGTATACATTTAGGCAATATTTAATTATATCCATGCTGATAATTGTGGTTAATTTCTATGAAACCTAACTTGGGTTGCAATAAATTAACTTTCTATGCTTGTTTTTTTTCTGCCACAAATTCTCCCATTATGCGTATTAAATGTGTTACTTTACAGAGTGAACGTTTTACTTAGGCTCTTCATCTGTGGGTTTTATTAATAGTGTTAGTTGCACATTCAGCAGATATTCTGTCACACAATTTTACACAGACCCACTGGAGTAAGTGGGGCATGCTGTGCCCCTCATCCAATTGTTTCCCTGTGCTCCCAGTCGTCACTGCTGCAGAATGTGCTTCCTTACGAGGGCACAACATTTATATTAGTGCATTCACAGGTGCCCCTGCAGCTGTGTCTCCCCACCATTGTAGGTGCTGTGGGGGCTTACCCAGAGACACACACACCCTTCTTTCCCACACAATGTCATCTGCACATCCCTTATTCCAATCTTAGATCTGCCCTAATTTAGGTACAAGGGACACCTGTTTAGATGTTTTTATAAATATGTCCAATATCCAGGAGCAAAACAGCCGATTTAAACAAGTAGCAAAGCATTTTAATTAAGAAGGGGGTGATTTAAAAAATGAAGACTCGGCTGTCCAGAATATTCAAGACAAATTTATAACCTGGAATTATACAGGTATGTATGTATGTATCATTTTTTTTTTTGTGCCGCAAATTTACGCAGCACTGTACAATTCAGTAATACAAAAATAAGACAGACATGGGAAAAGTGCATTGCACATTACAAGTGAGTAAATTACAAGCATAAAATTACTTTAAGTGCCAGGTTGTGATTTGACACAAGAGGATGGAGGTCCCTGCTCTGTAGAACTTACATTCTAAGTGGGTAAAATCAGTTTAATAATGTTACACATTCGCTATCTAGGTTGTGTCTATTCAGATCTGTGAACTAATTATAAAGTGGAAATGTTTTTGGGAAGTAGCTGCCAATGGCAGATATTGTATCCAACTCATTAGCAACCTGGACTGATCAAAGCTCATGGAACATTTCCCTTGTTTCCTATTCTATTTACTGTTATATGTATAATTGCCAAGTCTTTTGGTCCTGAAGTGTATCCAACAGGCAGAGACTTGTAGATCACCAGAAAAGTAAGATATTAAGGTTCTCCAATTATTTATAGTCAATTAAGCATCAGTCATTAGTGTAGATCTAGCAAGCTGAAAGTTGAATCACTACAAAAACCCAATCCTGCTTTGAATTTGTTAACATTCTAACATTTAAATCAAAACATATTTACCATATATACTTGTGTATAAGTCGAGGTCAGTTTTTGGGCCAACAATTATGAAATTTACTATGACCCTTGGATAAGTCGAGAGTAAAACTTGGGGTTTGATTTTATACTGTATATGAATATACAGATTCCCAGTGTAAACTAAGATGAAGCTTACCAGGTTTAATTAATGATTAGTAGGTCGGCAGTCCCAGTCGCATCTAGCCGCCGAGGGCGTTCTTGGAGGCGGCCGCATGCTGCTCATGGATCCCGGGGAACAGCAGGTGGCTCTGGGGGTGTTCTCCGTGGGAAGCTGGGGATGGTGCGGGTGATGGTGCAGACTTCCTGCGGGGGGAGCAAACAAGCTGTGCTGCCCCCAGAGCTGCCATCAGGAATTTTGGGGACCCCATACAGCCTAAGTGTCGGGGCCCCATACAGCCTAAGTGTTTGGCACACACACACAGGACATTCACACAAGGCTCACACACAGGTCTCAGACACAGGGCTCACCCACAGCACACACACTCACACTCACAGGGCTAACACACAGGGCTCACACACACGGGGCATACATCCAAGGCTAACCCACAGGGCACACACGCACACACACAGGGCTCACACACAGGACACACACACACCCACAGGGCACACACAGGGCACACATACACACAGGGCACACACACACACACACACAGGGCACACACACAGGGGGCACACACACACAGGGCGCACACACACACACACACACACACACGTGAGCTTACCCAGGATCCTGCCCCGCAACGGGTGTTGATAAAGGAGGTGTGTGTGGGGGGGCAGCCTTCTACAGCTTTCCTCACCTGACCGGAGCTTTTCACTGACAGATCAGTCTATGTTATCGATTCCGCCCCCTCATGATCAGAAGGGGGGGGAGGGGGTTTCTCTGTAGCGCTCTGAGGCCAAGTTTCCCAGCGGTGATAAAGCAAAGCCCCTCCAGCCCAGACTTACAGCAAGCGTGAGATCTTCCCCATATCTATGTCCCTGCTGCTGACTGGCTGCTCGCTGAAGCTCCCGGGTGCTGAGTAGAGGAGAAGTGCACAGCTCGGTTTAGAGGTCAGATGTGTTTGATGGGGGTTCCTGCTGCGAGGAGTAATACTGGCCTATCGGCGCCCATGGCTGCCCCCCACCTGCAGCTGCAGAACTCTCGGCAGATCCGTGTAAGTGGAACAAGAAGTCTCCGGGGCTCCAGAGTAGGCGGCGTGGGGCGCCAGGGCAGAGGCAGGGTACCCGGCCTGGGAAGTAAAAGCCGAATTCTGGCCCCGTGGGGAACAGATCATGGGGTCCGATATCCCCAGAAGCCCCGGCTACTGCTCCGCTTCCGCCACCTCCACCAACAAGCAGCTTCAACTTTTTCACTGTCATATTACCAATGTCAAAATTGCAAACATGCTGGGGCCCAATGGACAATCTTTTGGTATACTATTTTGATCATGAATGTGCCCTAAATTCCCTGCAAATTGAGGGCAATTGCCCAGAATATATAGTGGGTTGAAGTTAGGGACATATTTTTAAAAGTGTGAATTCACCTCGCTACAATTCGAGTTGCATTGCCAAAATTGACACAAATTTACTTCTCACTATTGACTAAGTGGCGAATACACTTGTCGAACAAGTGAACAGTGGCCAACACTGACACATGCGTACTGTGGCATAGTCAGAAGTACAGTGAAGGAAATAATTTGATCCCTTGCTGATTTTGTAAGTTTGCTCACTGACAAAAACATGAACAGTTTATAATTTTGAGGGTAGGTTAATTGATCCTCTACCAACGATTAAGAGCTCTGGCTCCTACAGAGCAGTAAGATGCTATTAATCAACTTGTTACCTGCATTAAAGACAGCTGTCTTAAATAGTCACCATTTATAAAAGACTCCTTTTCACAAACTAAATGAATCAGTCAGACTCTAACCTCTACAACATGGGCAAGACCAAAGAGCTTTCTAAGGATGTCAGGGACAAGATCATAGACCTACACAAAGCTGGAATGGGCTGCAAAACCATAAGTAAGATGCTAGGTGACAATGAGACAACTGTTGGTGCAATAGTAAAAAAATGGAAGAAATACAAAACGACTGTCAGTCGACATTGAACTGGGGCACCATGCAAAATCTCACCTCGTGGGGTATCCTTTATCATGAGGAAGGTGAGAGAAAACTATTCAGGGGGAACTTGTTAATCATCTCAAGGCAGTTGGGATCACAGTCACCAAGAAGACCATTGGTAACACATTACACCGTAATGGTTTAAAATACTGCAGTGCCCACAAGGCCCCCCTGCTCAAGAAGGCACATGTGCAGGCCCATCTGAAGTTTGCCAATGAATGCCTGGAAAATTCTGTGAGTGATTGGGAGAAGGTTCTTTAGTCAAATGAGACAAAAATTTACCTCATTGGCATTAACTCAACTTGCTGTGTTTTGAGGAAGAGAAATGCTGCCTATAACCCAAAGAACACCATCCCCACTGTAAAGCATGGAGGTGGAAACATTATATTTTGGGGGTGTTTCTCTGCTAAGGGCACAGGACCACTTCACTGCAAGGGAGAATGGATGGATCCATGTACCATAAAATCCTGAGTGGCAACCTTCTACTCTCCGCCAGGACATTAAAAATGGGTCATGGCTGGGTAAACCAGCAAGACAATGACCCAAAACATACAGCCAAGGCAACAAAGTAGTGGCTCAAAAAGAGGCACATCAAGGTCATGGAGTGGCCTAGCCAGTCTTTAAACCTTAACCCCATAGAAATGGAGGGAGTTGAAGCTCCAAGTTGCCAAGTCAAATTCTTAATGATTTAGAGATGATCTGCAAAGAAGAGTGGACCAGAATTCCTCCTGACTTGTGCGCAAACCTCATCATCAACTACAAAAAAACAATTGACTGCTGTGCTTGACAATAAGGGTTTTGCCACTATGTATTAAGTATTGTTTGCCAGAGGGATCAAATACTTATTTCTCACTGCAAAATGCAAATAAATGTATATAATTTATACAATGTGTTTTTCTGGATATTATTTTGGATATTCTATCTCTCAATGTTAAAATTAACCTAACCTTAAAATTATAACCTGTTCATGTCTTTGTTAGTGGGCAAACTTACAAAATCAGCAAGGGATCAAATAATTATTTCCTTCACTGTAGGATCAGAAGTCATGTGGAGTGAGGGGAATTCAATAAGTGAAGGTTTGTGACATCAATCTCATTATATCCCACTGACTCTATTTCCATGTTACCTTGACCCTAAGTCATGTTTTAATTTAGTCACAATCGCCATTGTCACTTTTAACCAAATAGTTGCCTTACGCAACACTGTTGCCCTGTCATCAACCCCCAATTCGTCACTTTGAAATGGTGAAGTCCAACAGATGAATTCAGCACCTAGTCTCATTCGCACCTTTGAGACACTCCTCTGTTTAGTCGATAATAGAAGTACCTGTGCACGTGCACGCAAAGTGATACAAAGAGCTCCTATAGTTACTGCCTGAATAGGTTGTGTATTTGCCACTTCACAGAGTTTAATCAATGAGCAAACGAGGGGAAGTGCCAAATAGATGTGAATTCATAGCACTATGCAACTTTTGGACTTCTCAGAATGAGCCCCTTAGGGCCTTTTTCTTAAAAGGGTGAATTGCCATCACAATAATTCAAATCTCATTGCCAAAATAAACACAAATTCACTTCTCACTGTTGACTAAGTGGAGAATACACTTGTCCACAGGCAGACAGCAGCAATCGCTGTTGCTTGTGTAGTTTGACGTAGTCAAGCAGATAAAAGTAGGTTGAGAAGTCATGCGGAGTGAGGGGAATTCAACCAGTGAGTGCAGTGACGTCAGTTTCACACTGTCTCACTAACTGTATTTTGTGAATATTCTGTTTCTGTCACCTTGTCCCTAGGTCATGTTGTCCTTTAGTCACAGTCGCCATTGTAACTTTTGATGAAATAGTCACCTTACGCAACACTGGAGCCCTGCCATCAACCCCTCAATTTACCACTTTGAAATGGCAAAGTCAGAGCAGTGCACCTAATCACGTTTGCTCTTTTGACACACTCCTCCTCTTAGTCAATAGTGGAAGTACCTGTGCAAACACACACAAAGAGATGTGAAGTAAGTTTGTCACTATCGTAGATGCCTGAATTGGTCGCTTATTCACCACCTCCCAAAGTTTATTCACTAAGCAAACATGGGGAGTGGTGAATAGATGGCAATTTATAGCTCTATGTGACTATTTGAACTTTTAAGAGTGAGGCCCCCTGTCTTTAGAATTCCTACAAGAGTTTTAGCATCCTCTATTATCTGGGTCTTTCCTACACTTTTCTTTTTTTGATACAAGTCATTTGCATGTATATGCATCATATTACGGGGGTTATTCACTAAAGTCCGAATTGCTGCGTATAGGTGCGAATTCACCAGATAAAGACAGTCGCAATAGGTTGCTACTGTAACAGTCACGTCTTTATAATGAGAATATTGTTGCAGTCATGACTTTACTATGGGAAAACTTTAAAAAATTGCCACAACTTTACAATGGGGAAATTGTAGCGGATTTGCTATGGGAATCCGCTGTTTGTGAATTCGACAGTCAAATTCGCACCTTAGTGAATAACCATCTCAACTGCAATTTTGGACATTTTTCACCAGCCATTGTCCTATCACTCACATCTTCATACTACTTTGTAGGACCACGTAGGATTTGGATGTTATATTGAAGTAACACAGTTCAAATGGTTGGTATCTCTATGCAGTTCTACGTCTTCTTCTCTTTTTCTGTCTTGATTTAGATCATATCAGTGAGATTAAGCATTTGTGTCACAGGGATTCCTTTGTAATATATTAGATTGCAGGAAAGTGCACTCACATGTAAAACACTAGTATGAAGGAGACCTTAAGATGCTTAGTGATAATTGGAGTTGTAATTTACAGTAGCAGGTAGAATTTTGGAATTTAGATTATTTGTCTTCTGTGAACTTGAAATAAGTGATTTTACCATGTAAACAACTATAGCTTTGATCACAATAATTTGAAAAAAAATGAAAAATATAAAGTCAATTCTAAAGAGTTTCACTGCCTTCCTGAACTGTTGGGCATTATATTAGAAAGAAAAAAACTCTGTGTGGTTCTGATTTTATTTGTATCTGTAAAGTTTTAGGGGGGAATTCACGAAGCTCCGAAGTGAGGCGCGTAGTGTTCGCCTCACTTCGGAACAACTGACATGCGCATGCTGATGTCCTGCACGCGGATATCAGCATGCGCATTAAAGAGATTCCCCTCCTGGCAAAGAGACTCGAGTCTCTTCGCCGGGAGGGGAATCCCTTTAATGCGCGTGCTGATGTCCGCGTGCAGGACATCAGCATGCGCATATCAGTTGTTCCGAAGTGAGGCGAACACTACGCGCCTCACTTCGGAGCTTCATGAATTCCCCCCTTAGTCTTGCCACAGGTTGGCAGTCAAAGACTTGTCTTAGCATCATTTGACCCAGATAACCTTGAATAATTTATTCCCTTGGAGTCTCCTCATACTTTGTGCTGTGAGTTCCAGGTGATTAGGCTTTTAGTAACTGATTTTGCCAAAGGAAAAATTCCCTGTAATATATTTAGACACTTGCCAATTGGGACAGTTGAAATAAAATTATTCTTTAAATCCTTTCCATGGGAACATCTAGTACACATTAGATATCTTCTGCAACAGTATCAAGATCTCATTTGTAGTTAATCTGCTTTCACAATCTTTTAAATTAAAGACAGTCATCTCCTCTTGATGTTGCTTGATGTGTATATACAAATATATTCTGTTATTATTCACAGTCCAAAGATATTTATCTCTTGAGCAATGGTACACATGCCACACTTTTTACTTTTTTTTATGCATTTGTATGCTACAGGTACCTACTATTTTTTAATACATTGCTAGGTTATCTTTGTTATAAGATGTAAGCATGACTTGCATAATATATTTTCCATTGTCTATTGCACTAAATAGGCAGTGCAAATTTACTAATCAGTAACTAACTTAAGGGAAACTAAAGCCTAAAAATTATTTCAGCTAGAAACCTTATGGATCTTAAGAACCTTATGCAAAGAGACTGCAGAACATACTGAAATGTACAGTAGCCCTATGAGACAAAGGATAAATGCCTGTGAAGTTGTAGGCTGGGTGACTCCATATTTGGCTGTATTGTGGACATTGCACATTTTCAGTGTGGTTTGTCTCCTGTAGGTATGCCCTGATTAGATTAGATTAGATTAGATAATTTTTATTGTCACTGGACAGTACACAAAATACATATCAGTGAAATTGCAGTTGCGTCAGTACAAGAGTATAATAACAGTAAACAACCAACGCAAAATAACCTGACTATAAACTCATGCTAGAGCTATCAAATAAATCGGACATTGAAGTCAAGTTAATTAAGAATAAAGAAATATTGAATTCTCTTCAAATCAAACAGAAGAAACAGTTCATTTAAGGGTTGTCTCCCCTGTATTTAAAAGCAAAAACTTTTAATATGCTGAGTAAAACAGGAATGATTATTAAAATACTTTGATACATATGTGCTAGATTCTCTGCAGCCCTGTAGTGCACAGCTGAACTAATTTATTATCACCTAGCTTTGCAGTATGGATATTTCAGCAATATAGGCATTAAAGAGATAGAGTTACCTAAACATCCCTTTTAGTTGCATGGTATTCAGTTCAGTTGCATAACACCATTTCCTTTAAAAGGGGGAGACATGAAATACACCTTATCCTTGGCTGCATAGCTTCTAGTACAGCTGTTCTCACCATGTGGGTCGCGACTCCTTTGTAGGTCGCACGACCATCTCACAGGGGTCGAGAACCGCTGTGGAGCCCGGTAGCGATCGCAGGTCCCTTTTTATAAGGGTTCCTGCATGGTGACATCGCCCGAACGTCACCACGTGACGCGCATACGTGATGACGCGCATACGTGATGACGTCGGGCCTGAACATCGGCACGTGATGTCAGCGCCGGGGGTAGCGGTCTCAACAAGGTTGAGAACTGCTGTTCTAGTACAATCTTGCACTCTTTTTTTTTTTTTTTTTTAAAGTGGGATACTGACTTTACCCAAATTAAATTCAACTTTCTTTAATCATATTTTCTTTGTTGTAGATTGTTAATGTGGCTGTGATTCATTATATATACCATTTAGTTCTATACTAAATCCTTTTAACTAATTGCAGCTGAGTATTGAATTAGAGCTATGTAGCTGCATTTTCATTGCCCTGCAGGATGCATTTGAAGACTATATCTTGTTAAAGTAATGATCTGAGCTGCACATTAAAAAGACTTTTTCATGAAAGTGTGAATTCCCAGGTGTAGCAAATCCCTGTCCTTTTTGTCGCTATGTTTGTTGAATTTGGAGCAAAATACCTTGCTAAATTGGTTGCTTTGAAACAACCCAACGTTATGTAAATAGTCAAACGTCACTTGCATGGATACACAAAGAAAAGGCGTGCAAGTTTGTGACCATCAGAAAATGTCAAATTGAATGCGAATTGATAGAGATGCTGAATACTGCAAGTTGTGGAGGTGGTGAATATACACAAATTCATACATTTATATGACTGTTTGCACTTTGATGACTACCTACTTAAGTGTGGAGATGAAGCTGTAGATAACCATGTTTTAAGAAGACAAATTACTAACTATCCATTCAGCCTGTATGTTGTATAAGTTTTTCACTGACAAAAGGATGATCTGGTAAAACCATAAAACCATTTCTTTAAAACTAATATGTATAAAATACACATGCAGGGCTGATAAGGACATTAGCTAATTCTATAGCTGGACTGAAAACCTCTGCAGTCTATAGTGTAGTCTCAGAGCACATTGGTAACAAGTTTTGCAGTGTGGGGAGAGGTATGGTTAGTATCTGCTAAAAGCATCATATGAAACTGCAGCATTTTTATGCACAGTCCAAATTCCACAGGGCAGTGATCTGGACTAAAACTTAGATTTATTTACCAGTTGTGACAATGTTTTTAAGTCAAACTATTTTTCCCCAGTCCCTGATAAGTACAGACTGGACATGTGCAGGCCTGCTGGCCAAGGAAGGTGGGAATAAAGATGGCTACCTCCACTGGCAGCTTTACAGGCATCAGTATTCACTTGCTGCTGGCCCGGTGCACTTATGGGCTGTTGTAATATGCACTATAAATAAGGCACATCATTTTTAGTCTTAAGTTTTTCTGAGGCTTTAGTTGCAATTTAAGTTTTGGGTTTTTTTTAGATTAGATTTACTAACTGATCACTGTTCTAGGACTACTATCTGCCTCCTGCTTAACTCTTGAGCTGTCTTCATTATGGCAATCTCAACTTCACAATCATTGCTTCCTACTTTCTTTTCTTTTCACTACCAGTGCACATATGTGCAGAAGCGATGTTAGGTCCCAGTACCACTTATGCACATGTGCACATCAGTGGTGAGGAAGTAGTGGCAAGAGGAAGATTCTTTTGTCACATCAGGTTTGCCACAATTGAGACAGCTGAAGATTCAGACAGGAGGGAGGTAGCTGGGTAGGCAGTGACCCCAGGACAGTGATGAATAAGTACATTTCATTGCCCTAAGCTCCCATGGCCTTTTCTTAAATATTTGTAATTTTGCGCTCTCCTGCAGCAATTCCATCTGAGCTGTCCTTATTGCTTTGCCATAAACATACGCTTCTTACAAGCAGACCTGCTATTAGAACGTTGATTAGGGGTGACAGATTCACTTATTTTACCTTTAAATGTTAACATGACTATAAAATATGACTTTTACTTTATTATGTGACAAGCTTGTTAGTAGTGCTTAACTGGATATCTATGCAGCCAGGTTATGTAATACAAGTGCTAAGAATGTACAGTATTCCTGTAAATGTAATCTTTATGTGTAGGGTGACATTTTCAGTATATTGAGGTTGAGACTTGCTATTGTTTCACCTAGTTCCTTACAAAAGTCAGACATTCAATTAACCTAAGCCACAAAGAACGTGGTATATTCATTTAATTCGAACAGTTACTATAAACAACTGCAATTCTCTAATATTAAAGAGATACAGTCCTCAAAAAGCAAACATTTCTGTGTAACTCAAATGCTGAAATATTTTAGTCACTTTTGCATGATTTTTTTTGTGTTCTTTTGGGACTTGTTTTTCCCTGTCACACAATATATATTGTATTGGAATTTTTCTTAATATCTTAAAATATACACATTGTTGTCTTAACGTCTCCAAATGTAATAGTGCTTGAAAAGAGTCAGTAATCTCAACAAAGCTGAAAAAAAGCACACAAAAAATGCTCTAATAGTGCCTTATCAATTGAAAAACATAAAACAAAACGGAGATATTCACCAAAGGAACAGAAAAAGTTACGTGTGGAACAAGATATATGAGATCTTGCAAAAAAAGCTGTAATAGGAACACAGCCACTACCTCACCACAAGTGTATGAGGGGGCTTTCCAGATAGCAATATAATGATGCACTCATAAATCCATCTAACATAGAGGCCATTCAGAAATAAGGGCTCACTGGAAACAGCATACTTCAATAAAATGCGTTTAAATCCTGGAGGCTTGAATAGAACGTTCCAACTTGCCACATAAATATATCAGGATGATGTGAAATTCCCAGCAAACAAAGCATAACATTTAATATGGATAAAAGATAACAATAAATATACTCAGAAATATTAAGTAGTTAAAAGCACATATAAAATCAAAAAGGAGAAAACTCCAGAAGTACCAGTCCAAAGATTCTCTCTCTATGCGTTTCACCGCTAAAATTCTGTATGCAGCTTCATCAGGAGAAGAAGAGTTCTTATTTCCATGTCTGTCTGCCCCTAAATTCACTCTATTTGATAAAAGCAAAAATGTGTATCCTACAAATCGATATATACAGAGAGAGAAAAATAATGAAAATTAAAAACATTCAACAGTAAATTGTTAGAATAGTTCCCTCGTATATAGACATAATGTGCACTCACTGCTTGCTATCATTGCAAACACTGTATCACCATATTTTCTGATCTGACTAAAGATTATAGCTGAGAGCTAAGAGTCCTGTGTTGTAGAACTACACGAATTCTTATATATTATTTCCCTACAGACACATTTCCCAAGGAAATGAACTAATTAGACCTCTACCTCTCCCTTTTTTCTTAAATAAGTGCAATTCTCACAGCAGTAATGGTGAAGGATGCAGCTTTCCAGGCATGCATTTTTAATGCATTTTATTTTTCTCATACCCAATTAGTCTGTTTAATTACAGAAAACAGACACAGTAAGCTACAACACTAAAGCCAGAAGCAAAACAAAAGTAAATTGCTCCGCACTTGCCTATTTAAGGTTAAATTAAAAAGAAATGGGAAAAAGTCCCAGTTGGTATGCATTAAAGCCTAAGAAATAAAGACCAGGTATATCCTTCCAAACGGTTAGAGCTGATTACAGAATTGTTGCTTAAAATAAAAGTGATACGTTCAGTAATGGGACTGGATTTATATTTGGTTTTATATTTTATTGTTTAGGTAGTTGCACTGTGAAACAATTCTCTGCTCATCAATTGATCAAGCAATTCTCTGCTCATCAACTGCGAATGGAATTAAAATACAGTGTCTAAAGTAGTACTGTACTGTAGGTAAATGGCTGTATTTAAACCTTCCACAATCCACTTTTGGTCTAGCTGTATTTAAACATTCCACACTTCACTGTCATTCTAGCTGTATTGTATACTTTCCACACTCCACTATCATTCTAGCTCAGGAGTGGGCAAACCTTGGCCAGGCCTTTCTGCCAACGTTGGGTGACAGGGCTGGACCCGCCTCCTCCCTGCCCCTACCTCTTCCTTGTCCTGGCTCCTTAGCCCTACAGCGTTCCTCTCACAGGAAGTTGAAAGCTTTCAACTTCCTGTGAGAGAGGAACACTGTAGCACAAAAGCTAAGCGCTGGATCAGATGGAGCCAGGACAGGGAAGAGGTAGGGACAAGGAGAAGGAGGGTGGCGAGCACCAAGATAGCACCCCCCCTCCTTCAAGAGGGTAGGGGCAGTACAGTAGGGGAGGGGGTGTTCTGGCGTTATTCACAAATGAGAAAGGGCCCATTTGGCCTGAAACATGTTATGATAAAGCTGGATTAAACTTGATGTAGTTATACTTCATTCATTTCAAACATGCTGTTCCCCTTTATTTTTCTTTTGGATTTTGAGCTGTGTATTAGTGGATACACATGGAACATTGTGTTTGCAATTGGACATATAGCTGGGGTGTCTCTTTTCGGTTGGATCTAGCTGTATTATATACCTTCCACACTCTACTATTGGCCTAGCTGTATTATATACCTTCCACACTCTACTGTCGGTCTAGCTGTATTATATACCTTCCACACTCTACTGTCGGTCTAGCTGTATTATATACCTTCCACACTCTACTGTCAGTCTAGCTGTACTATATACCTTCCACACACTACTGTTGGTCTAGTTGTATTATATACCTTCCACACACTACTGTTGGTCTAGCTGTATTATATACTTTCCACACTCCACTGTTGGTCTAGCTGTATTATACACCTTCCACACACTACTGTTGGTCTAGCTGTATTATACACCTTCCACACACTACTGTTGGTCTAGCTGTATTATACACCTTCCACACACTAATGTTGGTCTAGTTGTATTATATACCTTCCACACTCCACTGTTGGTCTAGCTGTATTATATACCTTCCACACCCTACTGTTGGTCTAGCTGTATTATACACCTTCCACACTCCAGTGTTGGTCTAGCTGCATTATATACCTTCCACACTCCACTGTTGGTCTAGCTGTATTATATACCTTCCACACTCCACTGTTGGTCTAGCTGTATTATATACCTTCCACACTCCACTGTTGGCCTAGCTGTATTATATACCTTCCACACTCCACTGTTGGTCTAGCTTTATTATACACCTTCCACACACTACTGTTGGTCTAGTTGTATTATAAACCTTCCACACTCTACTGTTGGACTAGCTGTATTATATACCTTCCACACTCCACTGTTGGTCTAGCTGTATTATATACCTTCCACACTCCACTGTTGGTCTAGCTTTATTATACACCTTCCACACACTACTGTTGGTCTAGTTGTATTATATACCTTCTACACGCCACTGTCGGACCAGTTGTATTCTATACCTTTCACACTTTACTGTCTGTCTACCACAGAAGTGTGTTTTGGGGGTTGTTCAACATATTTGCTGTCAAAAAGTGTTGCATTTTTATTATAATGTATATTCTACTGATAGTTTCTCCTCTGGCAAACTGAACTGCTGAAAGGAAACATTGGAAATCACAAGCATTATAAAAACCAAGCTGCATTAGAATTTTTTTAACTTCTGTCTTCACTGCTTCCATTTTCTAGTGCCATCCACAATGATGTGTTACCCAAGTATGGAGCAATCCATATCATTATCACTTCATTGTGGAGAAAACATCTGGTTAATCACACTAAGGGGGGAATTCACTATTGTGCGAAGTAGTGCGAACAGTTCGGGCAACTGCGCCAGTCGCATCGCCGAGGTTCGCCTGACCTCGCGACCATTCGAGTCACTTTGCTAAAATGCTCGCAAGCTCGCTTCTCTCAACAGGCGGACATTGGCGAAGGCTTGAATGCTGTACCAGTTGAATGTCTTCTAAGAGTCCGGCAGTGTCCGCCTGTTCGACAGAAGCTATCTGGCGGCCATTTTGACGAAGTGACTCGAATGGTCGCAAGGTCAGGCGAAGCGATTCGAATGGTCACAAGGTTAAGTCAATTCGGGTGATTTCACTACTCGTGAACTGATGTATCTTTTCCATTACTTTGCGTGCATGTGCACAGGTACTTCGACAATTGTG
>WMED01008543.1:0-16853 GCA_019650415.1 Pipa parva | reverse complement strand
TGGGTTGAAAATGATTTGCAAGTCATTGTATTCTGTTTTTATTTACGATTTACACAATGTTCCAACTTTTCTGATTTTGGGGTTTGTACATGCATCATACATTCCCACTTTATTATACAACTGTCTTTGAAATTCTGGGATACAATGTATAATGTTTGAAACAGTGCTTTCCATCTAGATCTGTAGAGGCAATCCTTTCCAAAAGCTACGTGCATTTTTTAAATTAAACAGGAGAGAATTAAGGAATTGCAGAGTCTCAGTTCCATTTATTAGAACATGTTGTATCACACAGTTTATGTGTGTATTTTAATCAGCATGCAAAATGCTAGCCAGCCTGCAAATAGTTAAATCCCCCCAATCGGTTTATAAATTGACTTGCCCATTACAGCTCAGAGAGGAAGGTGCTTTGCTCCACCCCCTCAACTCTCTGACCAGGCGTTAGGCTATGTTCACACTAGTGTATTCTAACACTACACATAGATGCTGCACTCCAAAAAAGCAAAATGCGTGCTGCAAATCCCTATACAACTTACCTGTTGCCGGCCACACTAGTGTAATACGTGAGCGTGCACAAGCACGAATGCTTGACGTTGCATATTTAACCATGAAGCGAAGAATGTGGCCAGATAGGAGAGGTGCATACACCAAGGGAGCATTCCCACTGTGTAAAGGTAAGTACAATGAAAAAATGCATCTAGAAAATACACCAGTCTTAAATACACCAGAATCTAGATGTGCTTCTCTAAAAGTGCAGGGCATAAGTGCAATCTGTGGACCGGGCCTTATTGCATAAGCTGTGCTGCTAGGCTCATTAAGCAGTGTGCGCCCTAAATCCTTGCAGTGGCAGTGCTATGTTCTTTGCTTCAGATCTGGCTTTGTTACCCTTTAAAGGAACAGTGACACACAATGAAAGACAGTAGTAATCTATGTAATTAGATGATCGTTGTTTCTTTCATTTTTTACTATTTCTTGGATCTCATACAATATAACATATTAACATAGTAATAAATAAAAGTAATACAATCCCTACTATCCACTAGAGAAAGACAGAAACAAGCATCAAAGTTAATTATATTTTTGCTGCGTCCAAATTCCTCTAGTTATTTTTAGATGAACTTTCCTGTGACAATCATATGATAAATATTCAATGATTGTCTCCTAGAAATGAAAAACACAATAGAAAACACGTGAAATGAATATAACTTGACTCATTGTCTTTAAAAAGTGATTTTAACCACTCGGGATATGAAAGAGAAGCCTTTATTCTAATGTCAGTACATTATGGTGTGTGATATTAAAATTGACATGCCGTGCATAGTAGACAGATATTAAATATAAGGAAACTAGTACAAATCTGGATGCATTTAAATCTGACATGAAATAAATATTATTTTTTAACCATAGTTGTTAGAAATGGCTATGAGCATTCAGTGCAAAGGGACTTATTCATCAAAGTGTGAATAGTCACATGGATGCCGACATTTACAACAACTCACAACTTCTCCGACTTAGAGGGGGTTATTCACTAAAGTCCAAATTGGTGTGTATTGGTGCGGATAAATACAGTTGTAATAGGCTGCTACTGTAACAGTTGCGTCTTTATAATGAGAATATTGTCACAGTCATGACTTTATTATAGTTAAATTGTCACAATCTTAACATTAAAAAATTGTTGCGGCTTTACAATGGTGAAATTGTCGCGGATTTGCTATGGGAATACTCTACTTGCGAATTCGACAGTCGAATTTGCACCTTAGTGAATAAACCCCTGAATATTCACCAAGGATCATTATTCTTTGCAATGTGGCAAATTTGAACTCAGTCAGATTACGTTAGCCGCACATTGACATGCCTCTTCACTTCTAATTGCCATGATTTGGAGAACAGTTTTGGTAGTCGTCAGAATTTAAAGTATCAACTGGTACAAAGCCTACTGGCAGGAAGTTGTCAATTTGACTTTGCCTAATGAAAGAATTAGAGGGCTTACAACAGGGTTCCTTCTACTGTTCTGGTGACATAAACAAAGTACCAACATGAACTAAAAAAATGTATTAAAATGACTACTGGCTTTAATACTGACGATATCACTGGCAAATAAATATGGGAGTAAATTGTGACATTGTCCTCTATTTACTAATACATGCATACTGTACGTACATTGTTTATGTAAAGATGACATCATCTGTTCAGGTCTAAATTATGTCACTGCTCTTATTCACCAGACAATGCACAGAAATCACTACATCATTACATTGCAACGTGAATACACAATTTCATGAATAGGCAAACTTGTCTATGTTACTATATATGACCATGACTAAGCGCTCAGGCGCGAAACGCGTAGGTCCCTCCCACCCACCGTTTCAAGTGTCCTAACATGGACTTTTAATCAATTTAATAAAAACTTTGATTTTACTTCATTGGTGTGCCGGAGAACTATTGTTTTTTTATGTTACTATATAGGCTAATTACCATTACATAGAAACAAAAGCTCCCAACACAAATGCATAATAAAGTATCCCACTTACCTGCCTCCTAAATCATTATATTAAATAATACAGACTCACTTTCTATGCTCTGTACTGTCCCTCTGAAGTTTACATAGCTCAGCCATTTTCAATATGTTATGAATACAGATTTGGATGTGTGATGTCACTGCTGAAGTTCTGGCAGTGGTAAAACTTAATCCAACTGGATCTTTAACACTGTTTTCTCTGATTGGATATAGCACTACCAATAAAATTCAAGTGCTTACATTGTCATAGATCACATGTCCTTTGTACACCACTAAGTGACTTTCTTGTAGTTATTACATCCGATGGAAAAGGATCTACTTAAGTAAACTTTATGAATTAACGTTTGCTCATTTATAAATAATGCTATTGTATAGCTCTACTTGTAATATACTGTATATAACATATGCTTATTTGTTTTATTCTTATTCGTTACTTTAGTTCTCCTTTAAGAGTGTCAATTCACTTTGCCAGGAGAATTTGCACTTTTGATGTGTCATAAGTCTCCTCATGGTGAGTCCCTTGCAGAATGGAATACATGGATTCCTTGTGCAGTAGATTCATCGAGAGTAATGAGGAATTTAAGAAGGAAACTCAGAGGGGCTAATTTCTCAGAATGCAAATTGTGAAGTATTTTTTTTGTATTTGTATTTATTCATTAGATGTATGATTTTGCACAATTATAAACTTTCCAGAGGCAGAACTACATGTCCCTGTGGCTTGCACATTGCATCCATTTATCCCTAAATTTTTGAAAAATAATGTATTTATTGTTATACTCTAGTGACAATACCTGTGACAAAAATGCTACAAAATGGTAACATGTTGGCATGATAATTCATGAATATTGTCATTGTGTATTCTTTACTACAGAAACATTTAACGTTGGTATCTTCTTCTCCCTTAAATGTATTCATGTGAACATCACTTCAAAATATCTATTGAGAAAAAATGTGCATTTAGCACAAATTCTCACTGTGAACCTGGAAAACCCTGGTGGTGACTTTTGGGCACATTTCTTTTGCAATTGGGAATACCAAGACACAGGTCATAGATGATGACAAAAATGCTGAAAACCAAAAGCTCCTCAGCAGAATTGATAGGTAAAATGGTTATTGTCGAAGCAGAGGTAATTAGTAGAATTAGGCAGAATTAGTAATTAGAGGTTAGTAATTATAAAATGGTGTAGGTCCCATTGGTAAGGACAAACAGCAAGAAGTCACAAAGGTCAGAAAACAGAGAAGAATACATGGCAACAACAATAAAAGACAATTTTTCAGTAGACTGTGATTAACGGCCTTAGTAACTATCATAGACCGAGGTAGTAGTAGGTGGTGTTGTTTATACAAGCATGGTGATTGGCTTATAATCTACTCCTTAGCAAAGTGACTTCAGTTTGAAACAGAATTCAGAACCTGCCAAGGGAACGACTCAGACTTTATCAAATCCCTGCATCCAGTTGTGTAACTAGCCACTCCTGAGCCCTGGTGCAGCACTGGCACTGGGCTCCTCTCTCCCAGTTCCCCCACTGCAGGTAGACTCTGCAGGCCTACTGAGGGTTGCAATGATCCTGACAGCCCCAACTGGGCCCCCTGTGGGTCTGGACCTAGTAGTTTTGCATCTGCTTGCAGCTAAAAAATCACAGAGGAAGAGACGCTGAATGGTTTTATTGACTTGCTTTTGTTTACAGTGATGAATTACAATACAAATGAAGCAGAGAGAAAATATTTGTTGGTTCCCTGTAGCTGAAGGGTCTACTTTTGAAATTTTACACTTACAAAAACTAGAGTAAAGTAACACAGAAGTAAGAAAAACTGTAATTGATGGCTCTGTAAGATATACTGCATATAGCTTACTAGACCGGTTTTGTTTCCTATCCAGCACAAGCAGTCAGTTTTTAAGTAACATATTGCTTAATGTCAAATGTATTGATCTTTAGGAAAGGCCAAGAAAAGTCGTCGATATTTTCTGTCCAGTGTGTTAATGTAATATGCTTTTCTTTCAAAATGAGATTAGTTATATTAAGCCTTTTATCAAGCCATCAAAAATGCACCAAATTGATTTCCATTGTTGATTTGATGAACCTTTGAAGATAAAGCAACAATAAGCTGTTTATCTTCAGCTGTAAATATCATCTTTTTCTTGGACCTCTGGGAACCATGGATGTAATGACCAAGTCCACTCCATTTCAAACCTTTGGAGGTTTAACCATTTCCAGTGCTACACAGGGATTAGATGTGACTTCTGTTACTTATAATGTGTCAATAAAGTTTAAGGTCTTCATAAACATACAAAAAGTCAAACAATCCTGTCTTTTTTAAGTTGGAAAATTTGCACAACCCTTATACATTCTCATCCATCTATGAGTTTTGGGGGATTTTCATTAGTGTGAATTTGTGTCAGTTTGCCCAGTGTAGACAAGAGAGTTGTACATATTGACTATTTAGAATAATGTTACAGTGATTGGGAAAAGTGTTTCATTGGGGTTTCTGATTATTCTCAAGTGAATTATTGCTAAGGGGTGTTGCTGTAAAATTTTTTAAGAGTAGACGTATTGTAGAAAAGGCATGTGATATTCACATGGATTTGTTTAAAGGAGGCAATGCCACCATATTCAAAAACTGATCAGACAGACAGCACTGATTTGGTCTTTCAACATTTTGGAATTTAGAAAAATGAATGTAACTTCAGTTGGAGGAGACCTTAACCTTACTTTGGTAGGTCCTTAACTAGCTTTCCCTGCACTACCATGCTGAGGTGGCAGTGAATCCTTTTGGATTTGATTTCTACTAGCGAGGGATACATCACTCTGCAGAAGTCATAAACTTACACTATCTGCCACATATCCATTCCTTATTCCTCATGGTATCAGCCTTCATGTCCCAAATTGAAAGTGGACCCTATGTACCACCGTGGGGTTTGATGCAGGTACACTGTGAGGCGCAGAGTGTAAGAGGCCTCTGGTCTTCACCTTTAACCCTCACAAGGAGGTGCTGTGCTTAGCAGCAAAGGACCACCAGGTCACAGCCCCCAAGTACACCTCCTGTTAGATGGAAGCTGGCAGACAGTGAGGAGCAGAATGGGAGACACTTGGAGACTTTAATAAGAAACTAAACAGGAATCCAGAAGGAAGTAAAATTAACAGGGGATAACACAGAAACAGCTAGCTAAACGGAGCCTGAAAATAGATGAAAGGTCAGGCACAGAGAGCCCAAACAATCCAGAATTTAAATCTCGCACCAGGCATTAGTGCAACAGGAGTATTTCCGACACACACGTCAGTGTAGTGTCAGAGGGGCGAGCCAGCAGTGTGCCAACTTCCACCTAATGGGGGGTGCACTGAGGGCCGCAACCTGGGCGTCCCTTGCTGCTGGCATTCACAAGATCTACACAGATGTGGCTCATGTACCTAGGAGAGGACAAAACCATGAGACCTAGGGCCACTTTCTGGGAAGTCTGACTGACTCTGAATAGTCAAGTACAGCTCTGAATTCACATCCTTTTGCCACTTCCCTATGTTCACTTAATTGAACAAATTCTGCAAAGTGGTGAATACAAAACCATTTCAGGCACTGGGAACTTACGGATCTCTTCACATCACTTTGCGTGCACGTGCACAGCTACTTCTACTATTGATAAAGATGCGGAGTGGTGAAAAGTTGCAAATGCAATTAGGTGAACTGCTCCAAATTCACCTGTTTGACTTTGCTACTTCACACTGGCAAATTGGGGGTTTGATGACAGGGCTCCGGCATTCCGTAAGGCAACTATTCATTCAAAAGTGACAATGATGACTGTGACTAAGCAACAACATGACCCAGGGACATGGTGACATAGAAATAGATAGAATATTCACAGAATACAGTTAGTGGGATATTTTGAGACTGACGTCATTGCCCTTCACTGGTCAAATCTGCCTCACTCCACATGACTTCACATCCTACTTCAGGGGTGGCGAACCTTTTTGGCACGGAGTGCCAAAAAGGTGACATCACCCATGAGGGCTTTCCCTGAAGTGCCGGCGCTGGTGAGTGACGTCATCAGTCACGCCAGCACCAGGGGAGGAGCGCATACGCGTCGAGGGAGGAGAACTCCCCTGCTCGTGTGCGCTTCTTCAGTGCAGGCCATGGATCCAGCCTGAAAACTTTCAGATCGGGTCCGCGGCCTGTACTGAAGGCAGGGTATGGCGACGGCTCGCGTGCCAACAGAGAGGGCTCTGCGTGCCATAGGTTTGCCATCCCTGTCCTACTTCTATCCAACTGACTACATCACACTATGCATGCGACAGTGTTCGCTGATGTCCACCTGTTAGACAAGTGTATTCGCCAATTAGTCAATCCTGAGAAGTGAATTTGGTTTGGGGATACAACTCGAATTGTAGCGAGGTGAATTCGACAGGTGAGTTCATCCTTTTAAAAATGTGTCCCATAACCTTTTGCCCCCAACTAGGAAGAAAGAAAGATTCCCAATACAAATCATTTACACATTTTCTACTCAAGTTCTGTGCACCAATAATTCTGCAGAGTATAATAAAATCAAGAGTTTTAAGTTTATTTTTTAATATACACATTTCCATATATATTAAATGCCCCTTGACTCCTTTGAGCTCCTAAATAGAAGCTTCACGTTACCGTATTGAGCAGTTGTAATATACACAGCATATTTGCATATCCTTTCATCCTGAATAAAAACAACAGATATGGAAACCTTTTTATTCTGCAGGTTTTTTTATGGAATTTTAGCCAAACAGTTCTAGTGAGGATCAGATGTTACAAGCTGCCACAATGGGAAAAACTATTTGAAATACTGTATGCAATTCTGCATCAATCTGTTGTAAGAGTCTATATTCCAAATCTATAATCCTGTATAATGAAAACATTCTAAGATGGTGTTTATATTTGTGTAGCAACTCTTTCTTAAACCTTGTTAATTATTTTATGCACAATAAAATATAAGTATTAAACACTAAATAATGTATTTACAGGTTTATTTTCAGATGCCCTCTCATACAAAAGTCTTGGATTATACAAATGATGTCTTTCTTTGATATTATTATTAACTTTTAAGTTTAAATTACCAATAAATTTTTGTATTTTATAATGCAGGTTATGTACAAATTGTTGTCATGAGCAAAGGAGATGCAGTGATAGCAGGCTGGTCAAATTACAGATCATCCCTTTAACCCAAACTACAGCCTGTACAGAGACCCAGAATCTCAAATAGGTGCCTGTCCAACCTCAGGGTAGGCATTTGGTGGGAACAACTTCAGAGTCCGTGGGTATCTAAAATACATCTGTATTGTCAGTACTAATAAATGGAAGATGGTGTAAGCTCACAGGCTTTTGGGGTTATTGTCTAAAGTCCAAATTGTCTTATAAAGGTGTGAATTTGCTACTTCCCCATATATGGGTATTCAGCAAACTCTGGGATGTGGCAAATTTGACAGCTAATGACAGTCACGCACTACACCATAGGTGGTTACTGATACAGTCACAACTTTACTATGGGAATATTGTTGTGGTCGGGTATTTGCTCTGGGAAACAATTGTTTAGTCAATAAGGAGTAGAGAATCAGGGAGTAGCTACCCAAAGTGATAAGAATTCACTCCAACACTTGAATTCTCCCTTTAGTCAATAACCCCCTTTGCGGTATATGAAATGATTTCTAATGGAGTTAACTCTCATGATGCTGTTACTTTATTACTTGTTTGTTTTGTATTGCTTTTGCTTAGTCAAAATGCATACAATTGATTGTTTTACATGTTGTAATTTTGGTAAATCCTTCCCCATGCCATTCTTTGGGGGTTATTCACTAAGGTGCGAATTCACATGACAATTTCCCCATTGTAAAGTTGCTGCAATTTTTCAATTTTAAGATTGCGACAATTTTTTCATAATAAAGTTGCAACTGCGACAATATCCTCATTATAATGATGCGACTGCAACAGTATCAGCCTATTGCGACTGTCTTTATCTGGTGAATTCGCACCTATATGCAACAATTCAGACTTTAGTGAATAACCCCATCGAAGTAAACCATAATTTGGCTTTGGGTCATTTCTATTTTAGGATGTAAGACAACAATTAAAATGCACACCTTCTGTAATAAAAATGTATTTTCCAGTACCATTTTGGAAGATTCTGGATTTACCTTTCAGATATCTTTTTTTTTTTAAATAAAATATCAAGATCAATTCAACGTAGGATAAAGTGAAATAAAAAAAAAATGTTTTGTAATATTTTTGATAGATTCTGCTTTCTGTTTAATGCTATCATGTTGTCGTCTTCTTTTCTATTGTCTGTTCTTTCTTTGATTACCTATAGTTGAGTACTATTTATTTAATTACAGGTTTGCAGGATTACACCAGAGCTAAGTGACAGATGACTACATTTTAGGAATCAGGATCAAAATTAATCAATTAATTATTTCTATAGATAGTGGTTTTTAAATACAAAATAGTAAAACACATATGGTGACATCCCCATTAAGCATTCTCTGCTAGGATCTCATTTGGAATTGGAACAAATTTAAAACGCAATATGCATATAATTCTACTTGATTTGTACTGAAATCATACCCTCTGGCTTTCCGAATGGCTATTGGTGTTTTTATATGTAGCCATCTGCATAAAATGATGAAAATGAAGTCTACTGGAGTGTTCCACAGGCATAACTACTGTTTAAAAGTTAATTAAAGTGTCTGGTATGTGGAATTATCAAGAGAAAATATCTTTCTAAGAAAAAAAAAAATTAAACAAACAGAAAAACCAGAAAACAATGCCTTTATGTTATCTACTGCTAATCAAGAAGTCTGAAGGTTTTTTATGGCAAAGAAATTGTCCAAAAGATCCGCATCCTCAATGTGCTGTTTTTAAGGGAAAGAATAAAAAACAAATCCTTTTTTTCTAAATCATTAGACATTAGAGAGAAGTTAAAGTTTACAAGGTACCATGTCCCACACAGTTGAATTAAAATGTCTCTATAAGCAGAAGAACTGAGCTTTCTCCCAGAGATTTTGATGCTTCTGGAAACTGGCCAGTAAAACTGTCTTTGATGCTATCTTTTCCGAACTGGTGCCTCTGAGATGAACAGTTTATCATTTCACTATTGTCAGCTTTGTTTCTACAGTGCTGGATGTTACACTTGTGTAGCCCCAGCAGAAGTTTGGAAGTGGATTTGCCTAACATTTCCCTAACTTTGTTATGGATTATTGCTATCAGTAGAGATGCAGGACAAACAAAGAGTGCCTCAGTGGCCTTTGCATCAGGCTTGTGAGATTACTGAGTTTATTTTAGCAGAAATATTAATGTAGTTTAAAATATATATATATATATTACTTTGTTTTTACCATCATTCATCTGAAATGTGTTCACCTTACACTGCAATTTTCATATCAAGTCCTAAAAGGGGAACTATAGTCAAATTACATATGCAGTACTATACCTTAGTGAGAAGTGTTTCTCCCAAGTAGTTGTTCCATGTAACGCAGAATGATTGAGTAGGCAGCAGTAATAAACTCCTGCACTAGGAAATGTGTGCGTGACATGTACTGGCCAGTTTTCCATGATAATGTACCCTCCCCCAGACATTTTTCCCCTACTTACTACTTAGCACATATGCACAAGTCAGCTTTCCCTCTGTAATCTCCTGCATTCCAAGCTTAATTTATGCAGCCAAAATGTCAGCACAGTACTTAACCAATAGCAGACAGGCAGCTTTTTCTTCTCATGCTGCCTAACTTTCAGAACAGAAAGAGGAGGGGGAGTGTCAGCTCTCAAGAAAACTAATTAAGGGAAACAAACTGCAAGTATTATTTCTTCCCTAAACTTGTTTTAACTATTTTTGTCAACAATTGTCTTAGTATAAAGGAGTTTTATATGTATGTGTGCAGTTATATTAGCACTATAGTTCCCCTTTAAGAATGGTTTTCTAGACTTTTGTCAACAATGAAAAATACTTGTTTGCAATCAAAAGTCATAAAGAAAATTACTTCATGATCAGAGTACTTTTAGGAGTTTTTAAAAGCTTTTAAACTTAAAGAGTAAATAGGGTAACATCTAATTTCTTAATTATCTCCACATATTCCCACCATGCAGAGAGAGAGAGAGTATCAGTATTGTAAGGGTCAAAACTGGATTGTTTCTTCATTGTAAATGGTGCAAGTCCACTCTGTATCAAAAGCAATCACCTTTAAACACCAGTCATCAATACTTCCTTTTCCCATAGTAAATCCTTCTATCTTACTGCTCCATATATCTGGATTTCTATACCAATCTACCTTAAAACCAAACTCGAGTCCTACCTCTTGGAGCACCAGCACTGGATTTCATGATTTTCATTCTTCTATTTTATGCATAATAAGTTGTTTCTGCTTATGATGGGTACTTATAGGCTAATGACCAAGCAATACTGATATTGCAGTTATTACCCTCCTATTTGTATATGAAAGGCCCCCTCCCTTTTTGATGACAAGCTGTGTGGGGCAGGTACCTTTATCCTCCTGTCTAACTTATTGCCTGACACTTAGACATTTATATACATTTGTTTCTCCATACTTGTAATCGTATCTGGGAACCTTTGTGTGCCCAAGCTCGAAAGTTTCCACTTAGTCGGCCCCAGAGTGGGGCATAATGGTTTGGTGGCCAATAGGGTGGGTTTGGGAAATGGAATGGGTGGAATTTCCTTAATTTTACCTATTACCAGAGAACTTGAGGGTTTTCTTCAAAGAGTGTTTGAGAGTATGAGTGCATGTGTGAGAGTGTTAGTGCATGTGTGAGTATGAGTGCATGAATGTTAGTGCATGTGTGAGTGCATGTGTGAGAGTGTGAGTACATTTGTGAGAGTGTGAGTGATAGTGTGAGTGCATGTGTGAGAGTGTGAGGTCATGTGTGAGACTATGAGTGCATGTGCATTCTTTTCCAAAAATATTCAATAAAAAATGGGTGTGTCTAAAATTCTAGTCTGAAAAATATGGCACATGTTTAATATGTTTTTCTCATTAAACAGCATTAAAATAATTAATCTTTTCCCTTTTTGATGGGATATTTCCATTATTTATTTTAGTGTTTTATTTATTCATTTATTTATTTAATATTTTATTCAATAATTTTGCAGCCAAATCCAGTATACTGCATGCAGCTAAATGTTAGACCAAAGGCAAGTTACATTTTACTAGCTAGAAATAAATACATGGATATTGCTTGCCCTGTACATGTGTTTTATGTAGGAGTGCTGCTTGGCTATTCAGAAAGAATTACTGAGATTGTATCAACTCAATTCTTTCTATTATACTGGCCTATGTGAGATTTCTAGTCAGATTTTTCTTAAATTGCACAAATTTGCTATTCTACAGTTCCCATTCAAATCTGCAATATCTGATTATTCTGGAGGAGAATGCACAGACTGCATCACAGTTGCAAAGAAAGAAGTTATACCTGATTCTGCAGACAGAATATTAAAATATATTAAATATGTTATACTAATCTCTGACTCTTTCCTTGTGTGATTTGTGAGGTTGAGTATAAAACACAGAGTAGGGGACAAAACCAAATTAAACAACAATTTATAGATTTTTAGAGACATAACAACTCTGGTATTAACCATATAATAAACATCATGGGGATTATTCATGAATGTTCAAACAGTCATCATGTAAAGTCATGGAATTGAATGAAAGCCTTGAGAATTCTAAATAACCAATTAGCACTGATCAGCTAAAGAGGACATATGAGAGAGGAGGAGCTTCTGGAGAAAAGTGGCTGTGAATTTAAAACCTGTGAAAATCAGCAAATACTTGCATAAATCATGTATTGAACAATGACAATGAGAGGGACAAATAACTGTTAAAGGTGTGACTGTTCCTTTAATTCACTACTGTATAGATTTGTAGAAGAACAAATTGATGTATATTGTGACTCAGGGGGGAATTCAATATGTTCCGAAGTGAGGTGCGTAGTGTTCGCCTCACTTCGGAACATAGTGAATTCCCCCCTCAGGCTTCAATGAAAAATGTAAATGACAATGTGGGTGTTTGTGTTTTTGAGTGTATGTGCATAAGACAGCGGATGTGGATTTATATACCTGTATGTATTCTTAATCCATGCCATTATAATTACTTTCATAAACCAGGAACAAAGGCATCAGGATTCCTTTATTGGAAAACCTGTTTGCCTTTGTGTAAACATCCCAAAGAGTTGAATAAAACATCTGATTGGATTGTAAACCCAGGGATGTATTTTTCTGCTTTGATTGTACTGAATTCAATTTTTCTTTGCTTACACACAGGAGCCAAGAGCTGTTTATACTACACTGGATGAAACTCGTGACATACAAGTGGGGTTTATTCTCTAAACTCCAAATTGTTATATTAAGGTGTGAATTTGTCAGCTAAAGACAGTTGCAATAGACTGCTACTGTCGCTGTCGTGACATTATAATTAGAATATTATTGCAGTCACGACTTTACTATGGAAATATTGTCAAAGCCACAACTTAAAAAATTGTCGCAGTGATGACTTTACAGTGGGATAATTGTTGCATTTGCTATGGGAATCCTCTGTTTGAAAATTCGATAGTCGAATTTGGAATTTAGAGAATAACCCCCAAAGAGTTGCTAAGGGTGCGACCACAAGGAAGAAAAACGATTTCTAAATAATATAAATCAGGAACTGAACTTCAATACTATCATTTTTAAGCAGTGCCATAACTATAACAATACGCACCAAACCAATTAAGATTTTCTTCCTTTTGTTACTGTTCCTTGAGCAAATGCGTGGAAGATAAACCCTGTACCATACTGCATTTCTCTTTGCAGAGGTAGTTGACAAGGAATCAAATTGAACTTCATGTAGTTTACAACTGGGAAGTCAGGAATAGGTAGACAAATAAAACACTTGGGAAACAATTAATTCAGATCAAACGAATCAACCATAGCAAGTGGTGTGGAATACTTGGCCAACTACTCTGATCATATTCATGCAGAGCTCGTACACTGAGTCTCTAGAAAAGGTCACATTTTACTCCATATGCCTCAAGCCACCTCTATATGCTAATGCTATCTTGAAGAAGACATGGTTCCATATAGATATGTTTTAGATTATCAGACTGTGCACTTCTGCTTTAGGCTTATTCCTGCGTTTAGATGAGATTCTGAATTTTTCTTGTTAATGGAACTGAAGATGTTCAACGCAGCATTAATAACTTGAACTTTCTCTGTCTCTAATAAACATTCAGCAGTGTTTGTTTGGTTTAATATGAGGCTATGCTTCCATTCAATGAACATTATTGTTGTTCAGTGTGTTGTTTATAATATGCATTTTGATATTCCCTCAGAGTGTAGGGTCATCTAACTAAACCACGAACATCAGTCATTACAAAGAAATGCCAAGGCTACTTGAAATGTAAAGTGCATAATGGATTATTTGGTAGCAGAGGACTATTAATAGTGCATTAGTTACTTTTTGTATTAGGTAAAAGTCATTGCAAATATAACGCTAGTTAGATATGGTGGTTTTTGGATTGTACAGCACCTTACCATAAGTACAAGCTAGCGGCGGAACATGGGTTACATTTCATGAATCTACCCACTGGAGTGGAGAGAAATCTGACACCATTTATTTGATAAGTGTAAGTTTGAGGAACTATTTAAGGACTTGTACAAATCCAGTGGAAACACCAGTGACTCATTAAAGGTATTTGATTAACACTGTTTCCTCTTCATCTGACAAGAAGTATCTACTTGAATAAATAGTTCTTTAATTAGGTTTTGGAATTTGAATTACAAAGATGTGTAACATTTTAAATAAATCATTATTTTGCTCATGGGAGTTGAATTACATGAGCACCTATGGAGAGTCCTTTCCAGATCAAGTGAAATCAGCCACAGTATTATAGGAACAGACTCAATTCCAGACACAAATACCATTAAGTGTAACTGGCACCTTTTCAACCATAGGACCAACATTATGAGATTTTCTTGTTCAAGGGTAAGTGGACTTGTGTACTATTTACAAGAACCAACTAATGCAGGGGTTGGCAACCTTTCTGGCTGATAGAGCCATATTAAGTGCAGCTATGCAGTACCTTTTGAATCCGGAGCCGCTGACATCATACTTAACGTCGGGATTGGCTAGCAACTCATGTCATATGTGACATCAGTGGCTCCAGATTGACTAGCAACCAGGAAGCGCCGTGACATCACTGTGACTTACTGCTTTACTGGTGTAAGAAATATTGCTCCTATCTGACTTCAACAAATATGTATGAAATATGATTATTGACAATATTAGCATTAAATCATTATAATATTGAACAATAATAATATTCCCACATAGGTTCTAGGGGACGGTAGACAAAGAAAGAGCACATCAACAATGCATATGAATAAAAGAAATTGTATTATTTACAGACACACGTGAGCAGTGCAAAAAAAAGGGATAAAGATACCAAACCAACTAAATATATCTAAATTATTAATAAATAAAAATTCAACAATACATCAAAATAATCACACAATAATTTAACAATACAGAATCACCGTATAGCCACCGTCTGAACTGAGTTCCTTCTCCAAACTTCCTTTGGCAAAATAAAAATCCTTTTTCAGATTTTTAAGCCTCCTTTGTCAGATCTCCCCACTGTCTTCTGTTCCTTCTCTCCCTTCTTCCAAAAAATTCTCCTTCTCTTCTTATATCCAAACCCCCCATCTCACTAAACAATCACATTATCCCTCCTAATTTTCTTTGATGTACAGGATCTCTCCTCTCTCCATATGGCCACATGATTTTCAATATAATTAACATATTACAGTTACCTGTCTTAGGCTAAGTTCACATCTAGCTGATAGCAACTCCAAAGAGACATGCAGTCTGGTCCTTAGAATATCTGGCATTTGTATCGGAATGGATAAAACAACACCCAGGAGACTTTAAAATGTAAATTCACCAGCAAACATTTCTATGGGCATCCTCATTACCAATACAAAAGGTTTCCTGATATTACCACTTAACCCTGACAAACTAATTTGAAACAGCCTTTGAAATCAGACTTTGATCTATACAAAGTGATTCTGCATTGTTTTACAAATCAAATACAAGATCACGTATCTGTTAAGCTAGCATTTTATAGTATACCATATCTTACACTGGGGGAAGAGAGCGATTTGGTTGAGCATGCTCAGAAGTGAGCAGTGCACAGGGCACATGCAGGAAAGAGGAACTTAAATCATAAAAAGCATTCTATGCACTGTTTGTCCTCACTGACATATACAGACTGATTCTAGGGCTAGGTAATTTAAAACACTGGTTGGGATTGGGTAATTAGGTTATTCTAAATTAGGCTAGCCTACAGAAAAAAAACATTATTTGTTAATCTTTAGAAAACGGTTACTTTGTTTGAAATAAATATTAACTCCATATTACAAGCCTTATGTACAAACTATTCAGACTGAGTGACTATCCATATTCACACAATCAATGTATAAAGAAGGAAAGCACACATTTAAATAGAGAACAAAATACAGTATTCAGTGAGCAGGTAAAAATAGACTAAAATTATGACTATGTCTACTGTAGTATAATTTTCTGTTGAAAATATATAAAAAAAAAAAACTCTGTGTTTTTAAATTTTTTTATCTTGTAAGAGCCTTTCCTACTTTTTTTTGTTGAAATAGCCAGAGTTGATTCTAGAATAAAATAGTTAAAGGTATTCATTTAATCCCGGTTAACATTAAAGCTTATCCACACAAAGCCTTCAATTCCTGACTTGAAATAGCAGGAGCTGTTTGGCATGAATTGCTTTTTCTTTTTAGGTGAGCGCATAGCGGAGTTGATTTTTAAATAAGCCTTAGAAGTTTCCATGTTCTTTCACATCTCCTTTATATTTTTCCTTTTTATTACTTTTATTATTTATGGATGGATCTTAATTAACAAAGAAAGCTGATTTTCTCACTAGACCCAGATTATTGAAATGATACTTTTTCCAAAGGTCTGCTTAATGCTTTAAAGGGTGTATGGTCTCTTCTGCTGAATTGTCCCCCAGGTTGTGACTCCCAGGTAGCCCCCTACCTGTGACTGGTGGCAGCAATGGCTAGCAGGTATAACACATGGAACAGCAGAACTGCAATTAAACAGCAGGAGTCTGAAGATGCAGTGAAATGGGAATGGCAGAACTGGAACTCAGAAGCAGGAGACTTAAAAAAAGAGTAATCAAACTCAGTTGCAGCAAAAGAACTCAAATAGACAGAAAACATTCCTTGTTCACGCATTGTTACTTTGAATCTGATACATTACAAGTTATGGATACTGGATAACTGGAGGTGGGATCTTTATCCAGGGAATTATTC
>WMED01008542.1:772-16854 GCA_019650415.1 Pipa parva | reverse complement strand
CCTGTCTGTTTGCGGCCCGGTTTTGAGTGCAGCTGTTGGGGATCGCGCTTCCTCTCCTGTTTCTCTGGCCACCCACCTCTCTTTTCCTCTGCCGGCACTCAGGTTATCCGCCTGACTGCCTCTATCTGCACTGATCTTCCCTTAGTGCTCTGACAGCTTGGGGAGGCCCCGGAGGGTGCCGATGCGAGTCTCCCACCTGTGACGCAGCTCTGAGCGCTGCTGTTCAATATCGCTCCTCCTCTCCTGCGTCTTCGGCCTTCTCCCCTGCCCGTTCCGAACCAGTGTCAGGGTGGTCTGCTTTCCGTTTCCACCTGTGTATGCAGACCGGGTCTATTTGCGGTGCGGCTGCCCAGGAGGAGGCCTAGGAGGTGCTGGTGTGGATCCTCTGTCTCTCAGTTCCGCACAAGCATGGAGCCGCATGTAGGTTTTTTTTTCCTTTCTGAGTACCGTATTTACTCGTGTATAAGTCGAGTATAGTATTTTACATGATTTTTTTAACTTACATTTCTCGACTTATACACAAGTATATATGGTAAGTAAATAGGTACACAAGTATATTATAGAGTCCTGGCTTTATATGCTTGTGTACGTATGTTGAAAAAGAGCTCTGAGGGTTTAGGATTTGAATGAGTTTTCCTGCTTGAAGGAAGGCATGTTTGCATGAGGTTTGATCTCTTCTCTGAAAAAATCATTTCTGAATGTATATTTTGTTGAACAGACTTTTTGAATTTAACAGGTTTGAACCTAAGGAAAAACAAGTCGATGAGGTTTCTTTTTGTATAATGTACACAGCCAAGTAAAATACCTTTTTACATTTAATGATAGAATCAAATGCTGGTAACTTGCACCATTTTTTGTCTTTTTTTTTTGTTCGAGTAGGTTTGTAACAAACTCAGCAACAATAAGTTGAAAACCACATAATTTTGTTTATTAATTAGAAACCCACTGTCATCAGTTTTCCAATCAGCCATGTCTCTTTTAAAGTGTCTTAGGTATTTCTCAAAAAGCTACTATGAAGTGTCTTGGAGACTGGACTTATTAAATAAATATTTTGACTTTTTTTGTCTTAGAATAAAAGAGCATTGTATAAAACTAAAATTCCGTTAGGACCTGTTCTAACCAATCCCTGCTACAGTAGTCTACTGCCATTAAAGTTACCAGCTATTACATAATAGATTCTTCAGTGCATAGATTAAACTCTTTAATAACTACACCTAAGAACATATGAAAGTAAGTAATTTATTACACTTTTATTGAAGGAACAGAGAGGCCAAAATTAAAAAAAATAAATTTGATAATTTATGCAATCTCCTTTTTCCTTTTAGTTAATACAATTTATTATAATTTAAAAAAAAAAAATTAAAAGTCTAACATGTAAAGAAGTGCTATACAGCACTTCCATGTTGCATGCACCAGCCTCTGACACCGCCAGCGACTCTACGGCATCCTAATCAGGAGATCTCTATCAGAAACGCATTCCTCGCTAGCCGCACTTCTACTGAAGCCCCGCATCGGCATTTCATCTCATCCAGGGAGGATGCATTGATGAAGTGCACGTTCTACATGTGAATTCTAGGAAGTGCTGTTGTGAGGCTTCAGTAGGAGTGTGGCTAGTGAAGAATACGCTCCTAATAGGGATCTCCTGATTAGGACGCTGTAGAGTCCCCAGCGGTGTTGGAGGCTGCGGAATGCAACATGGTAAGAATTCTTTTCAGGTAAAAATTTTAACGTTTTTTAAAATTGATAATAAATCGTATTTACTAAAAGGTATTAGCATAAATAATTATATATATATATTTTAAAATTTCGGCCAGACTGTTCCTATAAAGCAGCGGTTCTCAACCTTTTTGAGACCGCGACCTCCTCTGACGTCACCGCGCCGTGCGTGATAACATTTCAGCCGAACGTCATCATGTCGTGCGTCACGTGGTGACGTTTACGGCCGACGTCACCCCAGAGGAACTCTTATAAGAAGGGTTCCTGCGGGTACTTCTGGGTGTCGGTGCGGTTCTCAACCCCTGTGGGACGGCCTTGTGACTCCCGCCGGGGTCGCGACCCACAGGTTGAGAACCACTGCTTTAAAGTCTAAACTGACTGAAGTAGTTGTACATAACCGTTAAAGCAGATCGACTTCTTTATGCACAAAGCAGCAATTAATTTGTGATTGAGAAGGCTGGGGAGTAAGCTGAACTTGGAATATTTTTCCACTTTTTTGTATATGTGGCATTTAATATAAATAAGTAAATAATTGAGTTGATATTAGGAATAACTTTTTTTTGAACATGTATTATTTCTTTGTTGCAGGAAGACCATGCACTCAATTGCAAATACTGAATCCTGAGCGTTTTGCAAGACTTCTTAAAGAAATGATGAACACTGCATGGCCTGTACGAGACTTGGTTGTGAAGTGGTTTCCAGAAAAAGACAGAAAACATCCTTCTGTTTCATGGCTTAAAATGGTTTGGAAAATGTTGTATATATATTTTTCTGAAGACTTAACATGCTTTGAAGATTTGCCACTTATTCCTACAAAGGAACTAGAAGAAGATGTGACATCATTGGAACTTATTCGTCTGAGGACTCCTTCTCCTATTATTTTTGATGAAACGTCTGATACCCAGCTTCCAGAGTATTTACCAGAGATTATTCAGAATCTTGGTGGGATTGTACTTAAGACCTTAGATCCTTCCATACAACATCCTCTTCTTAAAAAATATATCCATTCTCCCTTACCCAGTGCAGTTCTCCAAATAATGGACAGGATGTCACTACAAAAACTTTCAAGTCAGATTGCAGCACTTCTTCCAAGCCATAAAGATGCCCTGAGACGATTTCTTGCAAGTACAACAGACATTAATGAGAAGGAGAAAAAGATAATAATGGAGTTAATGGTGTTTAGGAAAATTGAACAGTCTGCAGCACAAAAAAGTGTTTTCATTTTCTTAAGAGGATGCAAAGTGCTACATCACAATGCTAGGATTCCGCCAAATATACGGCTTTCCTTTTCTATAGTAGATAGCAGTGATGAAGAAACAATTCGATTAACAAAAATGTTGAAAGTGGAACAGCTGAAAAGTACCAGCTGCCTTAAAATAATCTTGCAAGACATTGAAAAAGGGTTTTACACAGTGAATGAAAGAACTCAAATAATGCTTTGGGTTTTTGAAAATTTGACATTTTTGAAAAATGAATGTGCAGACACAGTTAGTTGGCTAATATCTATGAAATGCATACCTATTTTGAAAGACAAATTTGTAGCAGCAAATGAACTATTTGACCCAGAGGTGGATATTCTACAAGATCTGTTTAGTGCAGAAGATGAAATGTATTTTCCACCAGCTGCTTTTAGATCTTCAGATGTACTACATTCTTTAAGACAGATAGGTTTGAAAAATGATTCTCATTTGTCAGAAAAAGACATTATACAGGTAGCAAAAAAAATTGAGAGTCTATATAATTCCTCATCTCAAAATGAAGATATTGTTTTAAGAAAATCAAAAACTCTACTCAACATTTTAAAGAAAAATCAAAAACTCCTACATACTCCAGAAGCAAGGGCTGTTTTAAAGAAGATTAAATGGATCCCTACTGTCAAAGAAAGGCCACCAAATTACCCTAATTCTTTAATTTGGATGGGAGATGAGTTTAAACTTTACTCTCCAAGTGAAATGTGCAGCTTGTCCTGTGCTGTTTTAGTTGGTTCTTCAGTTTCCCTGGTGGAACACTTAAATGAAAATATTGAGAAAAGCCTTGGTATTGCCAAGGTGCCTAGCATAGAGTCTGTATTGAAACATTTAAAAGTTGTAGTTGACTGGAATAATTCAGAAACTATAACCGATGAAGATTATTACCAGTTCCAGCATATATTGCTAGAAATCTATAGTTTTATGCAGGAATGCCTTGACAAAGGTAAAGAACTGTTTAAAGCTTTGTCATTTCCTTGGGTTTGGACAGGTAAAACATTTTGTTTCCCAAATCAAGCCATTATAAAATCATTACATGCTCTTGACCTTCAGCCATATTTGTACAATGTCCCAACCACAATGGTTAAGTTCCACAAGCTTTTCAAGCTATGTGGATCAGTTCAACAGCTTACACCTGAACACATTTTTGTAGTAATTCAAAAAATATATGAGCAGAGTTTGAAAAACACAGATAAAAAGAATGACAAGCATAATATTGACACCATGCTGAACATTGTAAGGTGGCTGTATAGCCATCAAGTCTCCACAAGTTTAGATACACCCTTGCCAGTGCATTATAGCAAAGACCCTTCTAAGCTTCTGATGAAACCTATCCATGAATGCTGTTACTGTGACATTAAAGTTGATGACCTCAATGATTTGCTTGAAGATGCTGTGGAACCAATTATTTTGATACATGAAGACATACCAATGAAAACAGCAGAGTGGTTAAATGTGCCATGTTTAAGCACCAGGTTGATTAACCCAGAAAATATGGGATTTGAACAGTCAGGGCAAAGGGAACCTCTCACAGTAAGAATTAAGAACATTCTAGAAGAATATCCTTCCATTTCAGATATCTTTAAGGAACTTCTTCAAAATGCTGATGATGCTTCGGCCACTGAGTGCAATTTTATGATTGATATGCGAAGGAATATGGACATAAGAGAAAATCTTCTTGATCCAGGCATGGCAGCGTGCCATGGACCTGCGTTATGGTCATTCAATAACTCTGAATTCACAGACAGGGATTTTTTAAACATAACAAGACTGGGAGAATCCTTGAAAAGAAGTGAAGTAGATAAAGTAGGGAAATTTGGTCTAGGATTTAACTCTGTGTACCATATCACGGATATTCCCATTATAATGAGCAGAGAATTTATGATCATGTTTGATCCAAATATTAATCACATCAGCAAACATATTAGAGACAAATCTAACCCTGGCATTAAAATTAATTGGAGTAAACAACAAAAAAGGCTTCGCAAATTCCCAAATCAGTTCAAGCCGTTTTTAGGTGTGTTTGATTGCCATCTTCCACTGTCTGTAGAGACGCCTTATTGTTACAAAGGCACACTCTTTAGACTTTCTTTTAGAACCCAGCAAGAGAGCAAAATGAGTGAAATCAGCAGTTCTTGTTACAATACAGCAGATATTTACACCCTGGTGGATGAGTTTAGTCTCTGTGGTTACAGGCTAATTCTTTTTACTCAAAATGTAAAATCAATGGTTCTAAAATACTTAAAGCCAGAAGAATCAGATCCAAATTCAGCACAAGATACAGTGACAATTAAAAAATCACAGTGCTCATCTAAAGTTTTAACAACATCTACAAAACTTCTTACTGAGGCTGCAAAGGTAATGCATGCTTGTGGAAATACCAAGAAACTTCCTGTTGATATGCCAAAGTCATCTTTTATCATACAAATTGTTGTTGAGGAATTCCATCATGTGTTCAGGCGAATAGTTGATCTACATTCCCCTTTATTTAGAGGCCCAGAAGATGAACCTGCAGCTATTTTTGAAATGGCCAAATCTGGACAGACAAAAAGAACAACAGAGGAACTGCCCCAAAAAACTGTAGATTCTACTACATGGCTGATATGTTCATGCATGGATGTTGGTGAGGCTTTAAAATTTGCTCTGAGTGAAAGTGGCAAGAGACTTGGACTTGTACCTTGTGGAGGAATTGCAGTAATGCTTTCAGAAAATCAGGATGGTAAATGGACTGTGAAGCCATTTTCTAGTAATGTTGGAGAGGTTTTCTGTTATCTACCTCTACGTATAAAAACTGGCTTACCACTTCACATTAATGGATGCTTTGCTGTAACTTCAAATCGTAAAGAGATTTGGAAAACAGATACTAAGGGGAGATGGAATACTGTATTCATGAGAAATGTTATTGTTCGTTCATATCTAGAGGCTCTTTGTGTTTTACGTGACATGTCAGTTAGTGGTGAGCTGCTTAACTACAGTTATTACGCTGTATGGCCTGATCCTGATTTTGTGCATGATGACTTTTCTGTAATTTGCCAAGGAATATATGAGGATATTGCCAAAGGTAAGGGAAAAGAACGCGTGAAAGTGTTTTCTGATGGAACATCTTGGGTTTCTATGAAACATGTGAGATTTTTAGATGACTCGTTACTTAAAAGGAAGGATATTGGACAAGCAGCTTTTCAAATTTTCTTGAAGTATCTAAAACAAATTGGTCAAAAAAATCTGTGTGCTGTAGAATTACCATCATTTGTAAAACTTGGTTTTGAAGAGGCAGGATGCAAAGATATACTTCTTGAAAACACTTTCTCTGAAATACAGTTTTTTTCAGAGGTATTTTTCCCACATATTGAGGAAATCAAACCTGAACTGAGGGATCCTTTGATGCTTTTTGTTTTAAATGAAAGAATACATGAATATGGGGAGATTTTGAAGGTTACACCATGCATTCCTTGCTCTAATTCTAACAATTCTTTAGTCACACCCTCAAGATTAATACATCCAGAAGGTAGGGTTGCAAAACTATATCTTGAAAGTGATGGGCGATTTCCTTTTGGAACCAGTCAGAATTATTTGAACCCAGTCGTGCTGGTGAAGCTTGTTCAGTTAGGAATGGTAAAAGATGACATTTTATGGGAAGATTTAATTGAACGCATTGAATCAATTACTGAAGTTAATGAAAGCGATCATACTGCAGCTTGTTTAAGGAGCAATATTGTACTAAGCTTAATTGATGAAAAACTTAGATTCAGAGACCCAAAAGCCAAAGAATTTTGTACTAAATGTCAAAATTCTCCTTTTCTGCCATTTTTAACAAAGCCTGTAGGGTTCACTTTGAACTGGAAAGGGAGTGATTTCAAGGTTGAACAAATGTTTTCAGCAATTGATTTGTACACAGTTGAACACCAAGATACAGTATGTCTTTTGAAACCCATCCTTAATGAAAATTCTCCCTCCTTTAGGGGATGCGGGCCCATATCATTGGCAGTCAAGGAATTCTTGGGTGTGCTCAAGAAACCATCATTTGAGCTGGTGATCTCCCAATTAAATGAAGTTGCTAAGTATTCAGATGGAATTACTCTATATCAGGAGAGTATAACAAATGCATGTTATAAGTTTCTCAATGAATCAGTGTTGCAAAATGAAACGGGAAAATCTTTGATTGCTGAAAAACTAAAAAAATCAGATTTTATTCTTATCGAGAATATATATGTAAATTCAGAGAAAGTCTCCTTTCAGTTGAATTTTGATGCTGCACCTTATCTCTACCAATTACCCAATAAATACAAAAACAATTTTAGGGAACTTTTTGACAGTGTAGGTGTAAAACAAGCTTTCACTGTGGAAGATTTTGCATCAGTCCTGGAAGTTATTAAAAACAAAAACAAAGGTGGAAAAATCACAGAAAATGATTTTCATCTTTGTCGGCGCATTATTAGCGAAGGAATCTGGGCCCTTATTCGTGATAAGAAACAAGAATTTTGTGAAAGCAATTATGGGGAAATTCTTCTACCCGATAACAATTTGTATCTTCTTCAGGCAAAATCCTTGTGTTATAATGATTGCCCATGGATAAAAGTTAAAGATACGACTGTAAAATACTGCCATTCTGACATTCCTAGGGAGGTTGCTGTAAAACTCGGGTCAATACCCAAAAGGCACAAAGCATTAGAAAGGTATGCTTCTAATATCTGTTTTAATGCACTTGGAACTGAATTTGGTCAGAAAGAAAAGCTTACTAGTAGGATTAAAAGCATTTTGAATGCTTATCCCTCAGAAAGAGAGATGTTGAAAGAACTTCTTCAAAATGCAGATGATGCAAAGGCTACAGAAATATGCTTTATCTTTGATCCCAGGCATCATCCAGTAGACAGAATATTTGATGAAAAATGGGCACCGTTGCAAGGTCCAGCACTTTGTGTATACAACAACCAACCATTTACCGATGATGACGTCAGAGGAATACAGAACCTTGGAAGAGGTACAAAAGAAGGGAATCCCTGCAAAACTGGACAATATGGCATTGGATTTAATTCTGTTTACCATATTACTGACTGTCCTTCTTTTATTTCATCCAATGATATCATATGTATCTTTGATCCTCATGCAAGGTATGCCCCTGGAGCAACATCTCTAAGTCCTGGCCGCATGTTCAGAGATTTAGATGCAGATTTCCGAACACAGTTTTCTGATGTGTTAAACCTTTATCTTGGCAATCATTTCAAGCTTGCAAATACCACCATGTTCCGTTTTCCGCTTCGCGATTCTGAAATGGCAAAAAACTCTGAAATTTCTGCAGTCCCTTGCTCAGACAGAATGGTTCAAAACCTCCTTGACAAGCTACGCACAGACGGAGCTGAACTTCTTATGTTTTTAAATCACATGGAAAAAATTTCTATATGTGAAATAGAGAAAAGTACTGGTGCTTTAAAAGTATTGTATTCCGTAAAGGGGAAAATCACAGATGGCGATCGCTTAAAGCGAAAACAATTTCATGCGTCTGTCATTGAAAGTGTAAATAAAAAGAAGCAACTTAAAGACATACCTGTTCAACAAATAACTTACACAATGGACATTGAGGACTCAGAAGGGAATCTTACCACATGGTTAATCTGCAATCGTTCAGGATTCTCCAACATGGAAAGAGTTTTAAAGAGTGTTATATCAGCTCATAAGAATGAAGACATTACTCTATTCCCCCGAGGAGGAGTAGCAGCATGCATTACCCACAATTATAAAAAACCATACCGAGCATTTTGTTTCCTACCACTCTCCCTTGAAACTGGACTGCCTTTTCATGTCAATGGACATTTTGCACTAGATTCTGCAAGGCGAAATTTATGGAGGGATGATGATGGAGTTGGAGTAAGAAGCGACTGGAACAATAGCTTGATGACTGCATTGATAGCTCCAGCCTATGTTGAATTATTAATTCAGTTGAAAAAAAGAAATTTCCCTGGTACTGACCCCACCATCTCCATTTTGCATAATACACCAATCCACATTGTTAAAGACATTTTGAAAAAGTTTTTGTCATTTTTCCCTGTTAACAGACTTGACTTGCAACCTGATTGGTATTGCCTTGTTAAAGCAGTGTATTGTTGTATTTATGCAAACTCTAAACGTCTTTTGCCAGTAGTGCGAGCTCCAAATGTTGATGGATCAGACATGCAATCTGCAGTTATAATTACATGGGTCACTATGTCTGCAGAAAACTCTAACAGGGCGTTTTTTGATAATTTGCTCCAAGATGAATTACATCACATGAAAAATATAGAATACAACATAACTACCCGGAAGACAGTAGCAGAAAATGTTTATAGACTTAAGCACCTACTTTTAGAGATTGGATTCAACTTAATATATTACTGCGATGAAACTGCAAACCTTTATCACTGTCTTGTTGACGCTGGTATCCCTGTTGCTTATGCAACACCTTCTGATGTTCGCAGATTTTTGATGACTTTTTCTTCTGCTGACACCTGTTGTCATATAGGAAAGCTACCCTGCCGTCTTCAGCAGACAAATCTAAAATTATTTCATAGTTTAAAACTTTTGGTAGATTATTGCTTGAAAGATGCAGAGGAAAGTGACATTCAAATTGAGGGTCTTCCACTTTTAATTACACTTGACAGTGTATTGCAAATGTTTGATTCCAAACATCCCAAGTTTCTAACCACATACCATGAGTTGATTCCATCCCGTAAGGATTTGTTCATGAACACTCTGTATTTGCGGTACAGTAATATTTTGCTTTCATGTAAAGTAGCAAAGGTGTTTGACATTAACAGCTTTGCTGAATTGCTGTCATCAGTCTTGCCAAGAGAGTATAAAACTAAAGTTTTTGTTCAATGGAAGGAAAATTTTGCAAGTGAATCTTGGCTTAAAAACACATGGAATTTTATCAGTGAATCGGTTAACATCAAAGAGCAAACAGACATTAATGCAATATTTGATACAGTTGTTGAAACCTTAAAGGATTGGGCTTTACTCCCAGGAATAAAATTCACTGTGTCATCTAATAATCTCATTGTTCCAGAATGTGATGTTCTGCTACCATTGAGCCTAATGCATATTGCAATTTTTCCAAATGCACAAAGTGATAAAGTGTTTCATACCTTGATGAAAACTGGCTGCATCCAACTTGGACTGAATAAAATTTGTTCAAAAGATAATATCTTACTGCCTTTATTGTCAGGACACTCTGCAAACATAGATAACCCATCCAGCATACTCAGAACTATCCAACACATGATTCAGACATCCTCATTTAAAACTGAAAAAATAGGTGAAAATGATTTTGATGCTCTTCTAATGTATTTTAACTGCAATTTAAATCATCTGATGTCTGATGATACAATCAGTATTTTGAAAATGCTGCCATGTTACAAATCTGTTAGTGGACGATACGTTACCCTTTCTAAATACGGCACCTGTTATGTACTCACAAAAAGTATGCCAATGGTAGAAGTGGAGAAATGGTCTTATTCTTCATCCCATGCTTTTCTTGAAGAAAAAGTACATTTAAAGGAATTGTACAGTCTTCTTGGTTGTGTTCCTGTGGATGATTTAGATATTTATTCAAAACACCTTTTACCAAAGTTTGAAAATTTATCCTACAGTGCTAAACTTGAGCATTTGATTTACCTGAAAAATAGATTATGTAGTATTGAAGAGAATTCAGGATTAAAAGAGCAACTGTATACACAGCTGGAAGATCTTGCATTCATCCATGATGCACTCAACCGTCTGAAGCCTTCAAAACATTTCTATGACAGATCTGTAAAGGTCTTTGAGGTAATGTTATCTGAAAAATTATTTATACCTAAAGATTTCTTTAAAAGACTGGAACAAATTACAAAACCAAAGAATCAAACAGCTTTTCTTACATCTTGGATCAATTTTTTAAGAAATATAGGACTTAAGTACATTATCTCCCAGCAACAATTATTGCAGTTTGCCAAGGAAATTGGCATGAGAGCAAACACAGAGAATTGGACCAAAGAAATCCTTCAGAACACTGTGGATGTAATTCTATATCATGTCTTCCAGGAAAGAACAGATTTGCTGTCAGGAAATTTTTTGAAGGAATTGTCTTTAATCCACTTTTTATGTCCAGAACGAGCACCAGCTGAACTTTTACGATTTCATCCACAGTATCAAGAAGTAAATGGCACACTACCTTTAATAAGGTTTAGTGGAGCACAAGTAAACCCTAAATTTAAACAAACAGATGTTATTCAGTTACTTTGGACATCTTGCCCTATTCTTCCCGAGAAAGCAACTCCATTAACAATTAAAGAGCAAGAAGGCAGCATGCTTGGACCTCAAGAACAGCTTGAACATGTATTAACAATGCTAAATGTAAACATGGATCCTTCACTTGACAAAGTTATAAACAATTGCAGAAACATATGCAACATAACAGTAGTTGATGATGAGATGGTAAAAACAAGATCAAAGGTTTTACGAAGCATCTATGATTTTCTCAATACAGAAAAAAGGGAATTCAAGTTTCAGCTAAGAGGAGTTTCCTTTGTTATGGTAGAAGATGGGTGGAAACTTCTAAAGCCAGAAGAGGTTGTAATTAATCTTGAGTATGAGGCTGATTTTAAACCTTATCTATATAAGTTGCCACTGGAGCTTGGAACTTACCATCAACTGTTTAAAAATTTGGGCACTGAAGATGTTGTTTCAACAAAACAGTTTGTTGAAGTTCTAAGTCGAATATTTAAAAATTCTGAAGGAAAACAACTTGATCCAAATGAAATGCGTACTGTCAAAAGAGTTGTATCAGGCTTACTCAAAAGTCTCCAAAATGATTCAGCTAAGGTGCGCAGTGAATTTGACAATATTCGAGATCTTGCTCTTTATCTGCCTAGTCAAGATGGAAGGCTAGTAAAATCAAGCATTCTTGTCTTTGATGATGCACCACATTACAAAAGTAGAATACAAGGAAATATTGGTGTTCAAATGCTTGTGGATCTTAGCCAGTGCTACATGGGAAAAGATCATGGGTTCCATACAAGAATAATAATGCTTCTTCCACAGAAGTTAAGACCGCGTCTTCTTAGTAGCATTCTTGAAGAACAGCTTGATGAAGAAACACCTAAATCATGTCAGTTTGGAACTCTTTGCTCTCTACAGGGACGATTGCAGTTGCTTTTGTCCTCTGAGCAATTTATCACAGGACTTATACGAATAATGAAACATGAAAATGACAATGCATTTTTAGCAAATGAAGAAAAAGCAATAAAACTTTGCAAAGCACTACGGGAAGGCCTAAAAGTATCTTGCTTTGAAAAATTGCAAACAACACTGAGAGTTAAAGGATTTAATCCAATTCCCCATAGTAAAAGTGAAACCTTGGCATTTTTAAAAAGGTATGGACATGCTGTCATATTGCTTTATATACAGCATTCAGATAGCAAAGATATCAATTTTTTATTAGCTCTAGCTATGACCTTAAAGTCTGCAACAGATAATCTTATTTCTGACACATCATATCTAATTGCCATGTTGGGGTGCAATGACATATACAGAATCAATGAGAAACTTGACAGTTTAGGAGTAAAATACGACTCCTCTACTGAGCAATCAAAACTTGAACTGCCTATGCCTGGTACTCCTATACCTGCAGAAATACACTATACCCTACTTATGGATCCAATGAATGTTTTCTATCCAGGAGAATATGTTGGGTATTTAGTTGATGCTGAAGGGGGGGATTCGTTTGGTTCCTATCAACCAACATATACATATGCAATTATTGTTCAAGAAGTGGAAAAAGATGATGATAATTCAGGCTCTTTAGGAAAATTTTACCAGATTGATATTGGATACAGTGAGTACAAGATAGTAAGTTCTCTTGATTTATATAAGTTTTCTAGACCTGAAGAGACTTCTCATAACAAAGATAGTGCTCCTTCAACACCAACAAGCCCAACTGAATTTCCACCTCCTGGACCAAGGACAATACCATCTGGTAAAGAAAGTCCTAAAACATCATCTTCCAGACATCAGTCACCCAAGAAGATGAGGTTGAGCTCTTTGCCTGAAATACTTCGAGAAGTTACCACAGTCATAGAACAGGCATGGAAACTACCAGAAACTGAACGAAAGAAAATTATCAGAAGACTGTACCTGAAGTGGCATCCTGATAAAAATGCAGAAAATCTTGACATTGCAAATGAAGTCTTTAAACATTTGCAAAATGAAATTAACAGATTAGAAAAGCAGGCATTTGTTGATCAGAATACTGACCGATCCACAAGGAGGACATTCACAACTACATCTACAAGATATCAATCAGAAAAGTTTTCATTTCAAAGATTTTACACATCTTGGAATCAAGAAGCTACAAGTCATAAATCTGAAAGACAACAGTACAGAGAAAAGTTTGCAGCCTCTACAGGTTCATATGATTCTAAGCGTTTTTTTGTGCCACCTACTTTTAAATCAGTTGGTAACCCTGTAGAAGCTCGCAGGTGGCTGAGGCAAGCCAGGGCTAATTTTTCTGCAGCAAGAAATGATATGCACAAAAATGCTAATGAATGGGTATGTTTCAAATGCTATCTTTCAACCAAGTTAGCCTTAATTGCTGCAGACTTTGCTGTCAGAGGAAAGTCAGACAAAGATGTGAAACCAACAGCACTTGCCCAGAAAATAGAAGAATACAGTCAGCAACTTGAAGGACTTGCTAATGATGTCCAGACTTTAGAAGCTTATGGTGTAGATAGCTTAAAAACTCGATACCCTGACCTGCTTCCCTTTCCACAGATACCAAATGATCGGTTTACATCAGAAGTTGCAATGAGAGTCATGGAATGCACAGCTTGTATAATAATAAAACTTGAAAACTTTATACAGAATAAATAAAAATGCGTAGCATTTTTGGTTAACAATTCTATATTTGGTAAATTATAGAATTTTTGTGCTTAAAAACACAGGGTATCATAGCAGAAAAAAAGGGCCTTTTGGATTCAAAATTATTCATAATATAAAGTAGTTACTTAGGGGCTGATTGACTAAAGGTTGGATTTACCTGTCTATTTCACCTTGCTACATTTCAAGTCGCATCGACAAAAAAGTCACAAATTCACTTCTCATTATTGATTAAGTGGTGAATAGACTGGCCCACTCAAGTGGACAGTGATGAACACTGTCGGGTGTGTTTAGTGGCATAGTCAGTTGGAGAGGGGTAGAATGCGGAGCCCTGCCATCAACCCCCCATTCATCACTCTGATGTGGCAAAGTCAAATGGGTGAATTCAGAGCAGTACACCTGGTTGCATTTGCTCCTTCTACACACTCACGCTTAGTCATTAGTAGAAGTACCTGCGCACACAAAATGATGCAAAGTGCTCCATCAGATCACAACTTGTAGTCACCCAAACTGGTCACGTGTTCTCCACATTGCAGAGTTTGCTGAATAGGTGAACATGGGGAAGTGGCAAATAGATGCAAAATCAGAGCTTTAAACAACTATTTGACCTTTAGTCAAGAAGGCCTTAAGTGTAGAAACAGTTTTACATTTGCTGTAACAGTTTTAGATTTGCTCCACATTTGCGGAAGAATCCCAAGACTTTTAGCAAAAATGATAAAAAAAAATATGCAGAGGGATCTTAAACTTGGATTTCTTATTTTAGTTTTCAGATCTGTAGGATAACCCTGTTGAATTTTAGTATCCAATTGATTCAGCATTTAGCTAAATTTGTATGATTTACTATTGTATCAAATCCATCATTGTTGTAATTAATCCATAAGTTTGTAATAAAGAAGGGGGGTACAATAACTTTCCATAAATTGAAGATATTTATTGCCTTGAAAATCTTATGAGATCCTGTAGTTCTTCTTAATTTTAATGGTTAGAAATTTTGCACATTCTTATAGATTTCTTATGACATCAGAGTTGTAAAGAGGTATGACAAAAGAAGTCCTGCATAGCTATACAAATATTGCAATGGAACTAAAAGATTTGTGTACTTCCCAGAGATGAAAACTTACAAATGTCAATGACTCTCTAGCTAGATTTTTTTTTTTAATGACACCTTATGTTAAATACATTTCTTAGCCTTAATGCTAAATATATGATGTAAATAAAATGCTGTAAAATATTAGGTGTAAATAAAACTGAATGTCAGTTCTTGTATAAAAAAATGTAAACTGCACTTTATTTAACCAAAGCTAAGCAGCACAGTAGACAATCCCTTCCTTCCAAATTAGACTGTGTATTCTAAGCCATCAGTATTAGCGTAAGTTGGTTCAATAAGTGTCAATATTTTTTGCCAGAAAAGCCTAGATGTTCAAATTATTTTATTTACATACAAGTCTATAATCAGCTGGATCTGGTTTTCGATCCTCATACAGCTGAAAAATACAGTAATAAAGTTTTAACATTTACCATCGGTATAGCACATGGTTATTAAGATTTGCCTTGCTTACTATCTGCATTAGCATTTTATACTGTTTCGTGTTTTTTTTTTAGGCAATTTTTATTTCTTACCTTGTACATATTTAATCACGTCTAATCTTAAAATTGTGGATAAATGACATCTGTCTGTAATTTTCAGATATGCACTGAAACTGAATTTTTAAGTTGTTCTACAGATGCTGGAGCCTTAATGATTATTTGACTTTTAACCAGTACCAATGTGTAAAAAGCCTGTAGATGTTTATAGTTGTACTTTTCCGAGTTTTCTTCTTATTTTAAGAGATCAGATACTCTTTAAGTTTTGCAGAATTTTTTTTTTTTTTTTAATATGTCTTACAATGCTTTGTTTCATCTGTACGGGATCATTTGTAATAAAATCATTGGTCACAAAAGTTATTTGGTAAGTTATTGCACATCAGTGTTAGTTTTGGTGTTCGTGCTTCTGAGCTGTCTTTAGAAATAAAATTACAAACAGTGCCTTTATATTGTAGTAAACTAGACTTCTTGGGACTGACCAAGTCGTTTTGGTATTTATGCAGGAGCTAAATTTTGAAATGTACTGAAATCCAAGGGATCATTTTGGCATTTAAGTTTACTTGTTACAAGAAATAAAAAAGTATTATCTGCCTCCAAATTACTTTATGCAATGATAGTAATTACCAGTTGTCTGGTAATAGCATTAATTCTTAC
>WMED01008541.1:531-16854 GCA_019650415.1 Pipa parva | reverse complement strand
AAAAAAAAAGCCATATTAAATAAATACCTTATAGTAAGTTGAACCGTTGCAGACAAAATTTGAACTGTGCAATCGTTTCACCGCACGGAGGCAGACTTCATAGTGCTTAGGACAGCGGTTCTCAACCTGTGGGTCACGACCCCGCTGGGGTCGTGAGGCCATCCCACTGGGGTCGAGAACCGCACCGACAACCGGAAGAACCCATCTTATAAGGGTTCCTGCGGGGTGACGTTGGCCGTAAACGTCACCACGTGACGCGCGACATGATGACGTTTTGGCCGAACGTCACCACGTGACGCGTGTACGTGATGACGTTTCGGCCGAACGTCACCTCGTGACGCGTGTTCATGATGACGTTCGGCTGAAACATCATCACGCGCGGCATGGTGACGTCGGCGCGGTGACATCAGAGGGGGTCGCGGTCTCAAAAAGGTTGAGAACCGCTGGCTTAGGAGGATAAAGGTGCCACCGTGAAGCTCCTCCCACTTAGTCAAATTGGCAGTCCAAACGAGCGTATACATCATCACGCTCATTGCGCCCCAAATGAGAGTGCTCCTCTCAAAACTAAGAAGCGTAATGAGCGTGATGACATATGCTCATTTGCATAAGGGGCAGAGCTTCGCACTGGCTCCTGTGCCAGCCGAAGCACACTGAAATCTAAACTTAACAAAACCAAAAACCGAGAGGATTGATACAGCGCAAAATAAAATAAAACCAATACATTAATTATAAATCGTGTAAAAAAGTGAAATAAGTCCCACAATATGCAGCTTTTTCAAAAAAGAGAGAAGTTTTTCACAGTCCTTCTTGATTATTCACAAAAATATGGCCATCTGAAAGAAAAAGCGCAAATACAATCGCACAATAGTGCATTACAACTTAAACATCATATGTGTATAGATGAGTAAATGAACGACCACCAGTAGATCAAAGTATCATATGGACCAAAAATAAGTGATTCAAAATATCGGTAATTGTGTAGAAACTGAAGTAAATCCACCATTAAGTGATTAAGCAGTGCCACGACACTCTGATAATGGGAACTCTCACCAGATAGAAGATATAATCACACATGTAGTGATCTCCACATAGATCAACACAGGAGCAGCTTTCCAAAATCTGGTCCCACCAATATCAAAAACGATTCCAATCCTTATCAGGTTGAGAACATCACTTCAATACGCAGGGTTTATGTCATATAAAAACAGGAAAGATTCCCATCATAGCGTAACATGTACAAAATTTTTAATCAGGCAAAAAAACGATAAAAAACGGAAAGCTGCTCCTGTGTTGATCTATGTGGAGATCACTACATGTGATTGTATTTGCGCTTTTTCTTTCAGATGGCCACACTGAAATCTGCATAGGTACAGAGAAATTACAGTACAGCTGAAGCTGTTGACTACATCTGTTGAACTTACTATAAGGTGTTTTTTAATATGCCTTTTTTTAAAACTTTTAAATCACCATCACTGCTATTTGTTTGAACCAACAATTTCAAAGTCACTTATGGGAGTGTAACTGAGAACTACAGTCAGTTACTTACTCAAAGACTGGTTTGGTTCCCCCCCCACAGTGAGCCCAAATAGTGACTTACTTTCCCTGCAGCATGACACCTCCCCACTGTGGCAGGGTCTCACCCTAAGCCAATGATAATAATGTTACACACCCCTAAACTAATATGCATAAATCTTGATGTACACTTATCCTTTTGTATAGCCCAATTTATATACAAACACTACAAAATATTCCATTGATGTTTGCTCACACAAATTGGGGCTTATTCATGAAAGTTCAAAAAGTTTTGTGAAGTTCCGCATTCACTTTCATTCACCACTTTCATTCTTCACATACTGAGTAAACTCTGCGATGTGGCGAATTCATGACCAGTTCAGATGCTTACAACAGTCGCTGAATTACAGAGCTCTTCACATCACTTTGCGTGCGTGTGCACGGGTAATTCACCTAGTCATCATGTGTTCAGAGTCTGTCAAAGTATTAAATTTGACAAGGCGAATTGTGTCACATTCGCTAGCTACACTTCACCAGATTAAAGTGCCAAAATATGGGGGCTGATGACAGGATTCCTACTGTCTGACTGAATATGGCTCTCTACGCAAGAGATGGCTACTGACACAATCGCATCTTCGATATAAATCATAGGGACTCAAAGTGAATAGTCAACAGACTTGTCACATAAAGAACAGTTAAAGGGTAAGAGGTTTCTAATGCAGTACATTGCAAGGCATATCTGTATCATAGATTACTTCAGTAAATTGCATCTATCTACTGTATATACAGTAACATGTATACACATGTGCATTTCTAATATTCATGGAAAATGCATTATACTGTTTATTTAACAGCATGCATAATTCTCTTTCTTCTGTCACTGTTTTTTTCTAGATTGAGACAGTTTATTCCTATGTTGAAAACTGCCATAAATTTATTGATATTCCTATATGTTTTTGCTTTCATTCAATGAGCAGATACAATATTATTTATTATGCACCGCCAGGATTGTGCAAACAAGATTAAGGTTAGTGAATAAGCAGGATACATTGCTCACCTTGCAGATTCATTATTCATTTTCACACAAAGAACTTTTCATCGCATCAAAAGAAAAGAAAACAATGAATAATGGACCCAACGACATGCTTCTTACATATATCTACAAAATATAAACACACAAAGGACACCTTATGTAAGCCATTCTCAGTATGGAAAGTGACATTTAGTATGTTTATTGCCAGTCGTGGGTAGCAAAGTATATTCTAAAGAGAGTGGTCACTATATTGGGCCATTGTCTACTCTAGTCTAAGCCATCATGGAATACAGCTGCTTTAGTGAAAGGTAAATGAAATGTTTGTATTGCCCTAGAAGAAAAAAAAAGCAAAACTAAATAAAAAGGTAAACGTTTACAGTTTCCCAAACAAAATTCTGTTTATATTATTTGAGACATTTAGATCATGTTATTAAAGGGATAGTATCATCATTTCAGTTTTGCTACTTGCAGTACCTCTTTCTCACCATTTGTCACCAGTAGCATGTGAAAGAACTAAAGTGCTTTTAGGTTTAGGGGTGAGGGAGCCTGGGTGGTCTAAACATACTTACCAATTGAAGTCTTTTGTCCCCTGTTGCCTATTTCTTCTTGCTCTGGTAGTATTAGCTCCCAATACCACTTCTGCAGGTGTGTGCATCATTGCAATCCAGCAGCACTTTCTGTCTTAACTCCTCTCCCTGGTACACCATTACCACTATCCTGTTTCCCAGCCTTGATCTCCTCTGACACTTGTTGCTTCCTGGCAGTGGCTCAGTTCTGGTTCTGATTGTCTCAAATTCAAATGGATTGACATTTCTTTGAGAACATACTCTAACCTATTATAGATGGTATGAATAACACTGACATCATCCAGTTCATGAAACAGAGCTATTAATTCCTATATTTAAGCAATAAAGTTAATGTACATCCCATCATTTGTGTCATTTGTTCAATAAGAGGGACTAAAGCGCGAATAGTCACGTAAATGCCGGTATTCACGTCCTTTCGCGACTTCTCCAACCCTGCTTATTCAACCATCTCTGTGATGTGAAGAATTCGCTACCAATTCTGACGCTTACTCCAGTCACAGACTTACGGAGTTCTTCACATCATTTTGCGTGCGTGTGCACAGGTATTTCGGATATTCAGCAAGTGATGGAGTCTATCAAAGGGGCGGATTCTGCTAGACGTACTGCTCTGAAGTCACCTGTTTGCTTTTGCCACATCAGAGTGGCGAATTAAGGGCTCCAGTGTTGCATAAGGCGAATATTCATTCAAAAGTAGCAATGGCGACTGCGACTAAAGAAGTCTACTACTAAACATGAAGTAGGCACAAGATGGCGTATAAAAATAAGTATTTTCACTTATATACAGTTAGTGGGATATGATGAGACTGACATCTCTGCCATTCACTGAAGGAATCTGCCTCACTCTGCATGACTTCTCATCCTACTATTGTGCGACTGACTATGCGTCACTATGCATGCGACCACGTCTGACGCTGTCCGCTGCTCCATGAATAAGATGAAGTGAATTCATATCTTCCTGGTCGTAGTGACCGGACAGACGTGAAGTCACTATGCTAGGCGAAATGACAGGCGGATGACACTGCACTGCGTATATTGAATAGAAACGTGTGGTAAGGGCAGCATGGGAAGCCAAGGGAACCAAACTTAGCTTGTATCCTTTACAGAGAAAACAGGCCATAGTAATCTAACTACTAAACAAATACCTGGTGTTTGCAGATGACTAGTTTATCTATTATTACAAGTAGTTTAGGAGGTGGTATAGACCAGGGCTGCCAAAAGGGGGTTACAGGTAATACTACTGTGGGGTCCCCACCAGCTCAGAAAACAAGGGTAGCCCATGAAACAGATATATGTAGCCTTCAGAGTATTGTCCAATGTAATTGATGGCCTAAAGGAGCACTGAGCAGTGTAAGTGAGCAATTTTCAGTGTAACTGGAGGTAGTAAAATCAAGTGGGGGTCTCCATTTGTCAGGTTGTGTGTGACCCCATGATTCCTACTGACAGCCCTGATATGGAAGGTGTGTTCTACTGAGGTTATGGCAAACTAAGTTTTACTGTGGCATTTCCAGAGATCAGGATGCAGGGTAGCGGCAAAATAATCTCCCTCAGCTTACAGAATGAGAAACAGTTGTAAAACATTATTTCACATTGCCTGGCCATTGAATTAATTTTACTTCCAGAACCAGGGATCTGTCTATTAGGCAGATAGGGTAGATCAGAGTGGCACATCAGGAGGTTAGGATGTGTCATGTGATACTGATGACATGATGTCATGTGACATTTTGCACCACCCCCTAGGATTTTCCCCTGCTGTGGCCCATGGTGTTACCATAGCAACTTTGTGAATAGGCGGTGGGCCCTTTGGGTCAGTTTCCCTGGTGGGCCTATTGTGTCCTAGTTTGACAGTGTTCAGAACTACAAATACTCCCCAAGAACACAACTGACTAAGTTAATAATTCTGCAAGAAAATCCAGAATGTAAGGGATGTGATTATAGAAGCAACTTAAGCCTACTGCTTCTAGCTACATAAATGTGCTCCCATCCCTCTCATACTCAAAGCTATTGCCACACTATGTGGTCTGCTGCTTGCTTTTTTTTATGTGATGACCATGAAAAACCACTAAAGGTAGGGTACATGTTGGAGTATGTTGTCTGATTGTATCTTTACACTTATCTTTAAATAACATTAGTGAATATATATTCTGTTTGTGTACATTTTCATTTTCCTATTTGGAGATGTTTTTTTGTAAAGCACCTGAGATTTCTTTTCCCAGATCCCATTCTCCCACGGCTCAGGTCTGCTGAATACCAGTGAGTGCCACTAATCCCAGGTAGTTACATGCATGGAGGGGTGACAATGCTACACTTCTTGGGATCTCAAAACTATGAATAAAGAAGTGGGAAGTATAAATATCTAAAAGTGTACATATCAATTGTCGTTAATCGACACATTGAATTGCTACATAGTGGAACATTTCAAAGGGTTTTGCACATGTAACAATGAAGTTTAATCAGTTGATCTATACATTTTATGATAGAATAAACAAAACAGTATGTTTGGTGTTAGCTGTGGAGGTGGAGACCAGAAGGTGTTTTAACTGAACAATAACAAGAACATACTACAGTATAAACTTAAAGAAGAACTACAGACTCCTAATAAATCATATTTGTTAATTTAGTTTATATGCTGGCAGAACAATAAACCCACAATATTACCTTCCAAGCCACCTACTTGATTATTTATGTTTCTTCTGCATGCATTATTTCACAAGTACATAGCAGCCTTAGTAGTAATTGTAGTGAATTATAGTAAAATGGGGCACTATGATGGGACACCATGAAGGATGAACTGCTGCACTATATGGGGCACTATGATGGAGGAACTACTGCAATATTTCAGGCACTATGGGGAAGGAACTGCTGCACTATATCGGGCACTATGATGGAGGAACTTCTGTGCTATATGGTGCACTGTGGGGGGAAGAACTGCTGCACTATATAAAGCACTATGGTTGTGGAACTGCTGCACTATATGGGGCATTATGATGGAGGAACTGCTGCACTATATGAGGCACTATGATGGAGGAACTGCTGCACTATATGCAGGGCCAGTTCTACCGATTGGCGAATGTGGGCGATGGCTCAGGGTGCAATATATTTGAGGGGCGCTGTCGCCCACATCACCCATCGCTAAACTTAACCCCCCTGTGCCCCCCTGCCACGCAACACCCCCACTTGCCTCGTGCCCCCCACTCACCTCCAACAGCGTTCCAGCGACGCATCTCCTCTAATGAGGAAAGTTGAATGCGACAGCGCTCCTTGGCTGCTTCAGATCTTGTCGGCTGTATTCGGCAGCTGCCGGCAAGACCCGAACTTCTAAGGAGTGTCGTAGCATGCAACTTACCTCATTAGAGGAGGTGTGTCGATAGAACGCTGTTGGAGGTGAGTGGGGGGCAGGGTTTTTTTCTCTGGACAGGGGGGGGCGGCGCAGGGTGGGGGGGGACGCAGGGGGAGGAGACCCAGGGCGCTAATAGTGCCAGGACCACCCCTGACTAAATGGTACACTGTGGGGAGAGAAACCTATGTGCTACATGGGGGCACAATGATGGAGTAACTGCTGCAAGCCTGCACCATATGGGCACTTTGATAAATATGCACCTGTAGCTTCTTACAGGCTATAATCACAGCATTTGCTTGAAGAATGTAACAGGATGCTTTATTCCACAATGCACACTGCAACAATGTTACAATTTTCAAATGTTACAGAAACTGTGCCCTAGGTAAAGGATTCTATGCACAGAGGTAACAGCATGATAAAAGAAATATGTGGATATTACCATGAAAATCAATAAGAATAAACTAATAATTATATTACTTTGCACTCTTAGGGCAATGGCTGACAAATTGTCTTGACTTGGACAGCATCTCTGCAGTAGCACAGGGTAGTCAGTTGGGTCAGTAGCTGCATTGACAGACTCAGGCTTGATGAATAAGTGAATTGCAGTTGCACACACACAAAGTGGTGCAAAGACCTCCGTACGTCTCTGACTGTAGTAAGTGTCTAAATTTGTTGCAATTTCACTACATCAATTCACAGAGCTTGTTGAATATGTGAAAATTGAGTTGTGAATTAATGTAAATTTGGACCTGTGACTGTTCACAATTCATGAATAAGCCCCACTGTCCCTGTCATTTTCCTAAGGGCGAGGCCCCACCTTGTTTTTTTACACACAGTTTTACTTGTGCAGCAAATGTAAAGTAACAGCTCCAAGTCAGTTACCATGAGAAAATACATATGCAGCCAATGGGGGATCTCAGTGGTATTTCCTTGATGTTACCTAGAGTTCTGCTGCATTGCATGAAACTGCATAGTGGGGCCTTGCCTTTACTGTAAGTAAAATTAAAAGGTTATAGATAATAGATTCATTCCTAATCTTATACCTTATCTCTTAAATGACTTTCTTGGTAGACATACTGCAAATCAACAGACCTCTTTAGCAAGAGGGATTAACTGCTCTTCTACACAATGTCACAGCTAGACAAGAAAGAATCTACATGTCAAAATATTGCTTAGCAAGCAAACAGACAAGACTGTGTGACAAATGTGAAACCAAAATGGTACATTGGAAATATAGTTTAAGGCGTAAACAAAATATTTACTCCTTTTATGTTGGTCTTTCAAGTGTTTGTGGTAAATGAAAAGTTAGATGTGCATCTTTAAAGATATGTACTTTATGTCATTTCAAGATATGCTGATTTGTTACAAACTTGTAATTTAAAGGAAAAATAAACAGAATTTGATTTTTTTAAAAAAAAGATATGTATTCATTTAGTCGGTTCTCAGTTTTTAAAGGCTTTATAAAATACAGAGTGCTGAATATGCACTCGAATATGAGTTATGCACTTTCTCTGCAACTAATATAGAGGAAAGAAGACAGCAGTAGGGCCGGAACAAGATGTCACGGTGCCCTAGTAGCATGAAACTTGTCCCATCTCCATTGTTTGATCTATTAATGGAAGGGGGCACTGCAGTCCCTCCCTTCTTCTGATGTCACTTCCTGTGATCAGCACCACTGTGACAGAAATAAAAGGGTATTTTATACAGGAGAAGTTGTAATAAGAGAAAATCACAAGGGGTGTATGCTTCATTTCAGATTTCAACCAGTTGAAACTGAGTGGATCACATTGCAACTCCCAATATTATCAAGGTTTATCGTATCTGTATATGAATCCATCTAAACTCCAACAAAGGGAAAATTTCTGCTGGAACTTCCTTTTAGTCTCATAACCAAATAACGTAACCCACAGAAAAGTTCTATCCTTATTGGATGAATGAAGGAGCAGGGTTTGACCACCGTGTTTGACTGAAAAATTCCTAGTTTTGTATTATTAGCCTTAGAAAGGATTCCTTTTTACATTTGTTGACTTTTAATTGAAAAAAATCAGAAACTAAGAAAGTAAAGTTTCAGTAAGGCCTGATTAATGTGGTTTTTTTTTTAAATGCTTGTAACATTTCTAAACATGTTTGGATGAAAATGTAAATTCATTGTAAATTTCTAAATATGAATTCAGAGAAAAATAGGGGGTTATTCACTAAGGTGCGAATTCGATTGTCGAATTCACAAACAGTGGATTCCCATAGCAAATCGCAACAATTTTCCCATTGTAAAGTCGGGACTGTGACAATATTTTCATTATAAAGACATGACTTCAACAGTAGCAGTCTATAGCAACTGTCTTTACCTGGTGAATTTGCACCTATATGCAACAATTCAGACTTTAGTGAATAGCCCCCATAGTGTTGCCCTATTTTGTGAGTAGCATTTCTACTCTGTCATTATAACAATTTCTACTAGTACAACTTATTGGCAGAATGCTACTAGTTTAAAGTCTTACATCTAGAATAATTTAATCAGAAGCTATGGGTAGCTATGAAGGGAGAAAGACCTGTCTTAAAGGATATCACTTATTTATACAGTTTATATTTATATATCACTGATTTTTATGTATATATTTTATTTTATTTTTAATTAGTTATTTATGCTTAATATTTGTATTTATTGACTGGTTTTTCATCACAATGTTATAGCTCTTATTACCCCTCTATCTGTGTATGTAAGTCTTTCTCCGATTTAGGGGGCAATTCAGCAAAGTGCGAACTTACCTGGCGATCCTTCGATTCACCTCGCAGAGAATGGTATACCTTTAAAGCATTCGCTGATCTCCGTGTGCAGGAGAGAAGGGAGCGCATACCAGTCTTGGGCGAGGTGAATCGAAGGATCGCCAGGTAAGTTTGCACTTTGCTGAATTACCCCCTTAGACTGTAAGCTCTATGGGGCAGGGACCTCCAACCTCTTGTGTCAACCACAACCTGGCACTTAATGTGAAGTATCATTGTGATATTATATTTGTTTTGTGTAATGTACTTTTCCCATTTCTGTTTTATATTTGTATTGGTGATTTCTACAGCGCTGCATAAATTTGTGATGCTTTATAAATAAAATTATACATACATATATAAGGTAGGATAGAGGATGGTCGTGTTAGTCCATAGATGCAAAAAAAAGTATTGCTATACTTGGCGATATCTTTTTTATTGGTCTAACAGTCACTTCTAATTTATAAACTCAGTATAGTTTGAGACTTGAGAAAGGGAGGACAGACCTCTTGAAAGCTTATCTATCTAAATTGACTGTTAGTCCAATGAAAAAGGTATCACCAAGATCGCAATACCCATTTTATATATGTTTATATATAGTGGTAGGACGGTGGAAACATCAGAAATGCTGTATAAAAGGAAGGCTTAAAAATAAATCACTAGCATAGAAAATTCTCACATTCATTGGATGCTTACTAAATTATTTTAGCAATTGTTTTATAAATATTTTATTGCCATGATTACATCGTCTAAAACAGTGGTCCCCGACCTTTGTTGGGTTGGAGAGCTGGAAAGGTTTGATGGACCAGTGGGAGGGTTGGCGGGGCAATATGCGTTGTTGCTCGCATGATGGTGATGCACTTCCTGTGCACGCATTATTATCATGCAGCCCAGTGCCAAGGGGCCTGCAGACTGGTAGTGGTCCCTGGCCCAGTATTTGAGGACCCCTGATCTACTTTGTAAAACATTTTCCTTTGTGTTTTCAGTTTTCTGAAGAGACCCCAGCTGTAATGCACTTGTATTTTCACGTAGTGAGCCATGAATATGATCCCTTTTGGGTGGATCCCAGCCCCTTATAAACCACCCTTTCTGCCCAGCTGCTGTGTGTTGTCTTACCCTCTCTCTTATAATATGTCCTGTATTCTCTATTATTAAGAACCTGCTAAATAAACCTCACTGCCATGTGTTTTATCCTAGGGAGAATCCCTGGCAGCTAATTTTATTTTTGTAACCACCTATCTCCTTTATGTAAACTGGTATCTCATACACTGAGTTGCAAGCAGCATGGAGAAGCTTGTAGAGATTGCACCCTGCCACTTTTAAAGAAAGCCAATAGTGCATTGTGGTAAACTAGTAATACAACATTTTCTGACAGACAAACAGAAAGACTTAAAGAAAAACGTCTTCTGTCTGAGGAATAAAATGTCTGATATGAACAGAAGTTGTTTGGGCAGCAATTAATTTACTGATACATAAATGATGATACATAAAACTGTTTGTAAAATCCAAAAAGCACAACATTCTTTCTGATGTTGAACCTCAAAAGGCTGTAATTGCTGCTACTCTCTATCAGGATCACAGTGTGAGTTAATTATCCCTGTGAGGATACAGAGTAACAGAAACAGCTTTGTTAGCCATAGTTAGTGTCCTCATTCCTGGGAGACTCCCAGTAGATATCTATCTAAATCGCCTGGTGATAAAACAGGAACTGGTTGTCAGTGGTAGTACAGGGAAGTAAATGGGGGTTTGGGCCCAGATGATTCCAGTTGCTGTTTGCCTTTTGCCACAGGTGGAAAACTACATCTGCAAAATGCAAAGAGGGGGCCTTAGCCTAACAGCAGAAAAGGAAAACATCTCGTTCGGCATGGGAGTTATTGCTACATCTGTCATATCAATCCAAATGGAAATTTCCATTTTCTGGTATTAGTGAACCTGCAATAGAAATATGCCTTATCCTCAGACCTGGGAACCCCAAAAAGGTTTTACCCAGAGACTCTGGATCTACAAAGCAAATACCAGATCTCAGGGGAAACCCTCAAGTTCTCCAGACCAACTCAACTACATAAAGAAAGCTCCGCCCCCTCCTTGGCCAAAAAATACCCTATCCCAAACCCTGTCCCTAAACCCACAGATTCACTTGAATTTCTGTAGCCCCTCAATGATGCCATTAAACCCCACCCCCGACATCCACACTAGAATCTCCAGGGCATAAGGCCCCCTGGAGTTCCTACGTATGCTTATCCTGCTAATTACTCATCCACAAACAGGGTTGTATACAGATGTGAGTGAAAATCATACTCTCCGCAATCTTCTACCAACCTCTCTGGTTAATAAGTACAGTTAGTCCTCGGGTTACGACGGTCTCGAGTTACGTCGTTTCGTGGTTATGACGCTTTATATGAGAGTGTTTGGTGTAGGTTTGGTGTGGTTATAGGTGTTAGAATAGGTGTTTGGATAGGCTAAGTGTTTGCAGTACAGTATATGTTATTATGGTACAGTACTGTATATGAATGTATGGTCCGACTTACGTTGAAATTCGGTTTACAACGCCGCGTAAGAACGGATCAACGTCGTAAGTCAAGGACTACCTGTATCATTAATTGTCTGTTAGTAAAATTGGGGACTTCTGGGAGGAATGACCTCTTACTTTATCCAGAGAGTGGATATATTGTGGATTGTGCAGAGTTCCTGTATGAAATAATATCAGTACATAATATACTTTAGAACTACTATTATCTATATAAACAATATCTATAAACAATTGTTTTTTCATTGTATTCATCATGGTTCTTTGAACCTGAACCCTTTCCTACAAGATTACATCTTTCAAATGTAGCCATCAATCATCAATGCATCATCATAACATAAAACATTTTGTTTTTTTTTGTCTAAAATATATATATATATATTGAAATTGAAAGACCTACTTCTGCATATCCAAGCTATACACACACCCAGCTTACTTTATTGTTAACTTACACCTTTTAGTTTTCCCCAATCATGATCTGCATCTAGTTTAGCCCATTGTTTCTAACACTGCACAATAGGGTAAAAAAAATGTGAATGTTTCACACCAGGTGGCTTAGGCAGCTGTGGTTAAATAAGGTTAAAAGCAAGTTCATTATCTCTAACTCTTTTCTTCTTTGTTTCAACAGCAGGCAAGGTTTATGGGGGAGGGTGCTCTCTGAAAGGGGTTATTGGTTATAAATGTTCCGTAAATTTTCCTGCTGAAGGCAACAGAGGCCTCAGCTGATTGCTTTGTTAACAAGCTCATATAAGGTTCCTTGGCTGAAAGATATAGGAGTAATGAGGCAGGTAACAGGTGTGGGAGGAGAAGGATTAAGCAAACACTCCCAGCCTGTTCAGGTCCTAGATTCCAATCCAATGACTGCTAAGAGTTCTTTACAGTTGAAATGAAAAGTTATGCTTCTTTGTATACTCTCTGTATACACATGGTAACACTAAATAAAAATCTAAAGAAAACATTGTTTCTATGAATCACAAATTTCTGTGGATTTTGATATGTGCCTGAACTTATTATATATATATATATATATATATATATATATATATATATATATATATATATATATATATATATGCGTATATATATAAAATAGCATTCTTGTTTCTTCTGATATTTTTTATTTGAAATGCTTGAAGGTACAGTATGCAGCATTATTTATGTGAAGCTTGTCCAGCTGATTATAATTTAACACCAGCTTTTAACCAAACCCACTATTTTTGTTGTGCACCACTAAGCAATATGAAAACTGAAACCAACATCCTCAAATGAACAAATTAGAAGAGTATTAAATACTCAAACAATCTCTTGTCATGCTCCTCAATATTTAGTACTCCATTGACTTTAAGTTGAGCTCTACAAAGCTCCACTTCCACTAAGCCTTTTGGAATAGGTTTAGTGTCCACTGGAGTGACTAGATAAGCGTGGGTTTAAACGAGGCAGTGAAACACTTGTATTCTCCCTCAAGAATGATCAGGTGGACACAAAGGACATTTTTGGTTAGCGAATGAAATTCAGACACACTGGACTTCATCTGCCTGGCCAGCTTTGGGTAAGCGCTAGCTCAGGATCTGGTTTCGTACTTTTTGTTTTGTTTTCTAGCCCTTGTTCATTGGTTCCTGTCTCCCTCATCACAAATTATAGTTCTATTATTCCAGGTCCTCTGTGCCTCCTCAGCCGACCATTGATTTTGCTCTATAGAATCAGAGCTAAATTCTAGCAATAATCATTCAGTTGCCACTTTCTGGTTGGAGTTCCCTCCCTGTAATATCATGTGTCAGTTCCAAGCAAGTAATATCATGTGTCAGTTCCAAGCAACATTCCTCCATCTTTTTTTAAATAGTTTTTATTTTTATTTTAAATGTAACATAAAATCAACAACAAAGAATAAAACAAAACAGACTTAGCGATTTGTGCAAATGATGTGCTTGAACTTAGTTTTTATATTACACATTTGGGGTCTTGTAATACTTCCCTTTTAACTACTTTTCCTGATCAATTCCCCTCGGCGACCTGTCTGTATTTCTTATCACCTGGTTAACCATGCCTTTCACATTTTATCAAATTTAGTTTTGGAACCTCTAGCAATATATAAAAACCTCTTTTTTTGGAACCTCTAGCCATGATTAAGTGCCTGGGCACGAAACGCGTAGGCCTTAAGACCCGGTTTATTGTTTTTAAATTTTGACCATGAGGTCACAATAAAGTAAGGATTTTAACGGATTGGAGTGCTGGAGAATCTATTTTTTGCATTTTGAACGCCACAGTCACGCTCTTCTCCTGGCACCCGGCACATTACACGGCATCAAGGATTGCTAGCAGCCTAACCTTTTCTCTAGCAATATATGTCAGCTTGTAAAGTGGGATTGGATTAGTGAAAGCCATTTATCTACTGTCGGCGTAATTTGTCCCATCCAGTTCAGTGCTATAGTTTTTTTTTGCATAGAATAAAAGTACCCTCAACAGTTCTTCATACTGCTTACTATGTCCAAACTCTTCTAGGTGATTTAGTATACACACCTGTGGGGATACCACTCTTGGCACTGCTATGTTTGCTTCTAAATATAGCATTACTTCTCTCCAGAACTGTAATATTGGGGGACAGTCCCAGATCATGTGGAAGAAATCAGCATTGTCTTGTTGACATCTAGGGCAATTTGTATTTCCCAGATTCTTCATTTGGTATAGTGAGACTGGACTAAGATAAGTTTGATGTATTATTTTGGTTTGAATCAATTTATCTCTGGTGCTTATTAGCCCTTTCGTAATATTGCATGCTATTTCCTCCCAGTCCTTATCCTCCAGGCCTGACACATACTGGTCCCATTTAGCTTTATTTACTGGTGAGTCTGGTAGAATTATCAGTAACTTGTATGTTTGAGAGAGAACTTCTTTCTTCTCTGGGTCTTTAAGTGATTCTTCTATTCGTGACATTTGTATAAAAGTGGGTGTCTCTTTCATTTGAGTTGTGTAAGTATGTCTCAGTTGTATGTACCGTATTTGAATATTGGAATATTAGGTGTCTCTGTATAATTTTCCAGCTGTTCTTTTGTTCTTATACTGCCTTTTCCCACTAAGTCCTTTATACGTTTTATCCCATTTTTTTGTCCAAAAAGTTATGTCTGGGAAGGTCTTAAATTTAGGTAGCCTGGAATTATTCCATAACGGTGCATCAGGGGATATCCTGTCTCCTAACGGATCCACTATTACCACTATAGTGCTATCCCATGCTTATTTTGCTGCCAGGCATCAGCGGCAAGTCCTTCATATTTCTACTGTATATGGGCAGTGCTGTAATGCTTCTACTGATTAAAAGTATGCTGCCTCTAATATTGTTGCCTGGTTCTCTGTGTCCAAATTAAACCATGCATGTATGTGTGCTAACTGGCTAGCTAAATAGTATAATTTAACATCTGGTAGAGCTAATCCTAACTGGTCTTTAGGTGCTTTGAGTATTTTTTTTCTTTATATGCGTGGATTTTTATTCTGCCATAGGAATGGTGTTAAAATTGTTTCTATTTGTTTTAATGCTCTACCTGGTATTGTCCCTGGTGTATTATGCAGTTGATAAAGAATTTTTGGTAGGAAAACCATCTTAAAGATATTTATCCTTCCTATAAGTGTAAGTGGTAATGGTTGCCATATTTTAAGTGTTCTCTCCAAATTTAACATTCCTCCATCTTCACTTTTCTTTCCATAAGAACTGATATTTGCATACAAGAATGGTCCCAGAGGATCCTGGAGGTACCTGTTTAATTTAAACCTGAGATATTCAGCTTGGTTTGATTTTTGTTTGTGAACATGACTAGAGAATAATGATGAGAATAAACTACCTCCACGCATATACATAATAAAGTAGCCCATTTACTGCCTCCTAAATCATTGAATTAAAAAATCCAGATATTCTTTATTTCTGCATTAAATCAGCGCTGTGAGGTTTAAAAAAAAAAAAAAAAAAATATATATATATATATATATATATACAGTATATACATTGTAAGCAGGTGCATGGAAGAGTGGTTGATGGAGTGTATGTGCCACTAAGGTTATTGCTAGCAGTGGCATAGAAATCCTGAATAGAGCTGTGCCTGGCAGTATTAAACTGCTAGTGTTGTTATTTAACTGGAGTTTGGGAACAGGATTTAGGAGTGGCTGAAGAGCTTGGGAGGGAAGGCCACTCCTGCACTCCATCCCAGATTTTTCCCTTAATAGATTCACCTGATTAAAGCAGGTAAAAGCTGTGCTAGCTAGTGAGAAAGCTAGTGAGAGAAAAAGAGACTGAGAAAGTCAGACAAGCTGTTGCAGCTCGGCATTGGACCCATCTGATCAATCCAACTGGTAACAAATATAAAAGTATTTTGGTTTCTTCTGATATTGACCAGTGACACTGGAAACCACTGATTAATTTATTTTTGGGCTGAAGAAAAGCATATTTGTTTTAGTTTTGTGATCTGAAAAAACTCGTGTTGTGGAAACGACTTTTGTGTTCTGGATAATAAACTGGACTATACGTTCATTTTTACCATTAGCCAAGTGTGCCTATGGTGTTTTTTTTTCCACATAGCACAAG
>WMED01008540.1:5041-16854 GCA_019650415.1 Pipa parva | reverse complement strand
CGCGACTATTCGGACTTTGCTGAATTACCCCCTTTATCTCCATGTCTGGCTATGATACCTTCACATATGTGGTGGCATGACTTGTAGCGTTGATCTTTTTTGCAAGGTTTTGTTCCCTCGTTTTAGTAAGTGTTCCCGTGAGATATTAGTTGCTGATTTTATTTTCTTGGAAATTGTCCCTTGTTTGTTTCCTTTCTCTCTAAAGCACATGAGGATGAACCTGCATAGACAATCCATTCATTCTTACATTCTTGTCTTTACTTAGTTCTGCTTTGAACCAACCTGATGAAGGAGGAAGAATTAACCCTCCGAAAGCTTGTTTATTTAAATTGACTGTTAGTCCAAATGAAAAATGTATCACCAAATACTGCAATACTCATTTGATTTTTGCATCTGTGGATTAACACGACCGTTATACCCTAACTTTATATATATATGTGTGTGTGTGTGTGTGTGTAAAAATATATATGCATTCAATCTCAAAGCACTGCTTAGCGCCTTCATGGATTTTACAGAAACACTGGATTATTCAGCACGCCACTAATTATCCATTTGCTCTTTTTGCTACTTGTTAAGACCAGAAGCAGAAAGTTCCAAAGTGGTAATTTGGGAATTCATTCCTTTGCGATCAAGTGGTAATATTTTGTCTCAATCCACTATTATAAATTGCTGAAAAGCAGTCAGTTTATAGCCTATTAAGCACAAATAAACAAGCAAATGCTCTCATTGAACGCTTACAGTCATTTGTTTATTCAATATTGTAGCCTGAAGGTATGATCGGAGGTAATTATGAAAGGTAAAGAGCTTTTGACCCCAACGTGCATTTGCCCTCTGTATTAATGGGAAAATGAAAACTGGATGAAAGAAGCAATGTTTTGAAATGAAGATCGGCAACTGGAAATATTTAGATTGGGAATAGTGACAAATTACCTCTGCAAAAGATTAGCCAGTTGGTTTTTTTCTGTTTTGTTTTTTTACTCTGAAGTACATTGAAACAACCTGACTGTCTGCTGAAATTTCAGCGAAAGGAAATAAAGAATTTTAGTTTTATTAAATATTGATTATTAATATTGTCATTTTGTTAGAGGTTCTATTTATAGAAAATAGTGACTTCATTAAAGTCCAAAAGGAACAACAACAACAAAAACCAGCGCTAATTACTCGGATTGACTTTGTAATAAGTATATATTTCTGGTTGCCATATCCAGAATCCTGATTATTTATTTATTTTTTTGGGGGGGGCAGATTTTTTATCTTTAAATGAAGACATCTTTGATCCATTTAAAAAACAAATAGTCTTGAATCTCTTTTAGATAATTCATGATTTGGGCCTAACAAGCTTGAAGCCAGACTGCCTGGACAGAACCAACACCGATGTTTAGTTTCCATTTTAAATTACATAGAGAGTTTGCAGTCATGTGTTTTTGTAGATCTGCGAGACCTAATCACCCTAAATCAATATTTGGTCTATGGGCCAATTGCATCAGCCTTCATGGCCTTATTTATCTATTGAATTTGAGCTACTTGGTTTCATTCCCTAAAGGTCAATGCAAATTAATGCATGTGTTATTGCCCAAGATTGTCCATTTGTTTTTCTCACTAAGTTCATCAAGGCAGTTCCACAAAGAGATCATTCAAGCAGTACAACATTTCCAAAAAAAATGATACTAATTTGTGCTGTTAGTTCACGTGTTGATACAACTTCATTCATCAAAGCACAGTGAATCAAATGAGAAAAAAAAAACCTCACTTAGGCAGCTATTCTAAGCAAGTAGGTTTTTCATTAAAAACATAAATTAATTTCTTCCTCAAACTACAGCACAGAGGTATTTTTGTAAAAATGAATATTGTCTTTGATGTTTATTCTACAGGGTAGAAAGATTCTAATACAGCGGTTCTCAAACTTTTAATGGCCACAACCCCTGGCCATGACGTCACTGTGCATAGTGTGATGATGTTCGGCCGGAACGTTATTACGTATGCGCGTCACATGGTGATATTTTCGGCCAACGTCACACTGCAGGAACCCTTATAAGAAGAGTCCTGCAGGCGCTTCCGGGTGCCGCAGTGGTTCTCGACCCCTCTGGGTCGGTCTTGCGACCCCCACCGGGGTCACGAACCACAGGTTGAGAATCTCCGTTCTAATAGATATGACTGTCCAAGGAAGTTTTGTGTCCTGACCATATACAGGGAGCTCCATTTACTTTACTGGGCATGGAGTAAAAAGACTGATTTGCTTGTTCCAAATTTTAATCATCGTTATTGAACATTTATTTAAAATCAAATAAAAAAAAAAAAAAATAGATAAAACTATCAGACATGGTGTGGGTAATGTACTATTTTCAAAGTGCTTTTACAGTTTTTTTGCCAGTTTATGATGTCATTTTAATGCAGTTTTTCCCTGCACAATTGTCCTATGAGTAATAATGGATACTGCCGGCTCAAGGGAGGTGAACGTTTTTCAGCAAAAATTGAATTTTAATAATACTATTTTTACTACGGTTATGTGGAAAGCAATAATGAAATATGTCAAAAATGAAAACTCAATGTTAATAAAGATTTAAGGTAAAAATAAGTTGAGAATAGGAAAAAAAAAAAGTGATAATTGGCAAAATGATCCAAACTTGTTTCTAAAACATTTAATCTTAGTGAATAATGCAATAGATAAAACATTTTTAGGTAAAGTTAGTCTTTTTTTTTTTTTTTTTTGTTTTATTTTTTTTAACTAATAATGCATTTTTCTGTAGAGAATATGTAGGGCATATTCATGAGACAAATCAATTTCATTTATTTTTTAAACCCCTGGAAAGGAGATTTTTAACATCTATAAAAAAATAAACCCTAAGCTTCCGCATCGTTCTCAATTCCTTTAAGCTATATTACTTATGTTTCCTAAAAATTGTATGCCTCTACAGACCTGGTGTAAACCCTTATTTGGGTTAAAAAAATAAAAAATGATGACAATATTACAGTAATAGTAAAAAAATGACAAATGTGTTGCACATTGTGAATTTAAATTTTAAAAAGCTGATATATCCCATATGAAGATGATCCCTATGCAATCTCCCAAGGGTGACTCATGAATATGCAGGAACATTAAGCATGTGGTAATGCTTTTATTTAAATAGAGCCGGAATTATAGTATATCATATGGTGTAATTGTCTCCTACAATATGTGTACACATATATATTTTTACAGCAATGATCATGAGTATTACAACAAACCCAACATGCTTTTCCTTAACAAGAATGGGCCTCACCCTTACAATGTGTAGTTTTGTAATTATCACCATGGGAAAAATGCTTGTGGACACACTGATAACAGTCAAAAGGTAGTTTTCATGCGATGTAGAATGACACTGATTTTTCAAGGTGACATGTAACCTACTGGAGGTCCTCTAGATTCTGAAAAGTCCACCTCCCCATCCCCGTTATAAATATTAGCTTTGTATTTTTATGGAGTTTACTTTCAGTTTATGGGACATATTTATAAAGAGTTGAAATATATACATTCACAATATTTCAATTTTTGTTCTTTTAACTTTCACCAGTTTTTACCTACTTGGTACATCCCCTGGATCCATCGAGTTAATGAATGTGAGAGATGTTCTTTAAGGTTACCAGATTTCTGTAGTCTTACAGTATATCAGATCTTTGCTTTTTTATGGGAAGATCATGCCAATTTTTGTAGCAGAACATTACTTTTATTGCCATGTTATAGATACATATGCCACTCTGGTTTTATGATCACCTGAATAATCAGCCGCGCCTCTCATTTTCCAGCTTCTGGTTTTATAACTATTGTCACAGTAGCTTTGTCAGTGAAACTGCTGTGGAGGAGGAGTCACTGGCGTTGATCCTGCACTGAGGCCCTCCTTACTGTAGCTCCTCCCCTGGTGTTTTTTTTTTTTTTTTTTTCACAAGCAGGAGGCAGTTTTTATTTTTTTTTTTCTTCCAGGCCTTTAAAGTGGTATTAATACTGCAAGCAGAAGCCAACAGCAATAATATAAAAAAATTTCTCCTGTTAAAACATAGATAAATTATTGTAGTGAAGTGAAACAGTGGAAGATGTCAGGGTTTTTGTTAGCAATGCTTTTATATAGCTCCGCATAAATGCCTAGAGAGCATTAGTGCTTTACAAGAAAAGATGATCAAATCCATTAAGCAAGTCTTAATTATTTATCATTCATACTAATTCAGATGTCACAAATCATAGTGGGAATTTGTTTTCATTCATTGATGGATATTTCGGATCAATTTCTATAAAAAAAAAAAATTGCAGAACTGGAGATTTCAAAATGTTAGGAATTGTCGTCTAATCACATCCAATTCACAATTAACTGTAACTGATTCATTCTGATAACATTAAGCCAGTTAAAGAAGCTAATTAGCCAAAGTGTTTTTTTAAGAGGCACATTTTTTGAGATGGTAACAAAATTTTAACCATTTCTCCTATTTACCAGCCTCAGTGACTTTAAAAAAAAATAAATAAATAAATAAATGTCCTCAAAAATATCTTTTCAATTCACCCCTCCCACTAGCCTTTGTTCTCTATGAAACCGTTTTGATTGAAACATCTCAAAATTGAATCAAAAGAACATTTTCCATTATGACATTTGTTTATTGCTCGACCTTTTTTCTATATGATTTCTGATAACTAGGTCATAACAATATATGGTTGTGCAACAAATAAATTAGTAAAAACGTAACAGATTTTTTTTTTTTAGCAATTCCATCCGAAGAGTTAAAGGTCAAGAAACGATAATCTACGTTAATGAGTAAAATCGAGAGTGTTGGATTTTTGCTATTTTTTTTCTCTCTTTAATGTTTGCATACCAGCCTTATTTTGTCAAAGAAAAAGCTGATTACCTTAGGAAAGTGTCACTGGGAGATTCAGGGTAATGCATGTGTTTTGTCTTTCTGTTTCACTTAAGTAGGTTTAAGTTTCACTGATTGACTACGTTGCCCTTTTCTCTCCCTCCCTCTCAGCTCCACTCCAGATCAATGTCAGTAGTTAAATGGATCAGTTATTTGAAAGCTGTCTGTTGACCTTCTTTCATGATTGATTGCACGAAAAGTGCACAGGAGTGAAGTTTCCAGCTAAGAGAGTAGTCACCGCTGACTGCTTTCCTGTGACTTTCCCCATGGAACGCTAGGGTTTCCCACTGAGGGTTAGACTGCTTCCACTGATGCGTGCCCTGCAAGTCTCTCAAGTAACCATAATGATGCTGAAAGGTACTTCTTGCCATCTCGCATGGCCTAAAGGAATTATTGATGAAGAGAGTGAGAGAAACTCGGATGTTTGCTTGCCTCATAAACAGTCGCTGATACAAGGTCGGAAACTGCAGGTTTAAAGTCATGTGTAGGTAATAAGCTAGCCTGAGGCTGTTGGCCTTTAAACTATACTGTGCTGAAGAATTGTTTCTGGAGGTAAGACTGGAAATGACATGACCTCACACTGTAGATAGGCATTCCATTGGGAAGAAATACAATTAACACAATGAACCTTTTTGCAGTCTGAGCCAGGGAAATAAAACATGTCATCAGTTTCTTTTTATTTTTAAACAAGATCCAAAATAATATATGTTTGTCATTATATATCGGATATTTTTTTTTCACTTGCCTTGTTTTTATGATTATTTTCAGGTGTTGGCCAATCAACCCCAACAGTCTCCTTCAAACCTTTTGCATAGTGTTTGCATAGCCTTTAACATGTTGACACAAATCTCTATCAAGTACAGAGATTACCATTTGGAAGTTAGTGGCACCAGCTGTATGACTTCGGATGACTTTTGGGGTAACTAGGAGAAAAGGAACCGCAGTAAATAGGCCTGTGTCTAATGAACCTCACAATGTCTGAATTATTACAGATCATTTGTAGAGATATAGAAAATAGAGAATAGTTAATAGTTAAGGAGAATAACAATGTAGGAAACCTTCAAACTCAAATTATGTCCTACATGAGATTATACTGCAATGCTTCTAAACCATAAAGAATAAAGAAACTGGTGTTGACTTCATACTCAAGTCATAACAGTACATTTTAACATTGGTCTGAATGCTACGTAAACACAACCTCAATCAGCTTTTTTTCCACCATGATTATTGTACTGTATATTTTTACTGACCAAAGCAGGTATGTTGGCCATCTGTACAGAAGAAAAAGAGGCTAATGAACATAATGAATGGCATGATCTAGTTCTTACCTATCACTATATACAAGCATAAACAAAGTAAAGCAAACAAATAATCCATAACAGGAACACTGCTGTCTTCATGTTCACTTGGAAACTCAGCAATGTTTACACATTCTGCCAGCATGGGTATATAAAGAATGTGAGCTGTTTTTAAGCTTATAAAAGGATCCAGAACCAGGCTATGTTTATTTATCAGATTATGATGTCATAAAGACTGCTTGCAGTTGTGATTACATGTGTTGAGGTAGAGGACTCCTGGGCATATAACAAAATTGTTGGGTTTGATATTTAATCACAAGTAACAAATTATTGTTTTGAAGTCTGCATTGTTTTAAATTAAAATACAATTGAAACATATTTACAGTTTGACATTAAGGGGAAGTTGATGTTTTGTCTTTTTTTAATCTTTTTTGGTTTTTTTTTTTTTTGCTCTCTGAACTTTTCAAGTGCTGGTTTTATGTTTTTTTAATGAATCACTGACTTAACTAGAACCAGACGTGGCAATTTACAAATCATTCCACTTGCCCATTGTTTAGAGGTTGCATGTAAGTTTACAGTTTTGCTTAAAGGGTATGTAAACCCTGTCTATAAAGAAAACTCCATTTACCTATTATCAAGCAATAAATTGATTTAAGAAACTCCTGATTCACCTCTTAACTCAGCAGGGCTCATTATCCCCCTTTAACTGCACTGTCTCTGTAAAACATGTTCCATGCAAGTGCAGTGTAGGCTTAAAGCCATGCCCCCTCCTCTCCCTGGCTTCTCTCTCCACAGCTGAGTAAGTTAGGTCTTATCTGTGCATGCTCAGGGTTATAAACAGGCTTTTTAGATAAGGAGAGGGGGAGGGGTTTTCCCCACAAGAACATCTCTCTGTGATGTAACTCAAGGGGTGGAACTTATCGGCACTGCACAGGAAGAGTCTGTACACAGAATAGGAGGGGGAGCAGGGCTGTTTAAACAAGACGCAAGCATTATTGATCCCAAAATTGTTTTTACATTTTAATGTTTAAGTTGGCTTTCTATATGTATACATGTCAGAAATAAATAATGTTTTTACCCAAACTTTTCAGATCATAACCTTTAACTTAAAAAAGATCACTGGTGCCAGCAGTCACAGATATCTGCAAAGCTATAGTGGAATTGTCACAGTTATACTGCAAAGACAATTCTATTATCATTGTATAACTGACACCAGCATTTTACACAGTTCACTGCAGCAATAATGTATGCATTCACAAAAAACCCAGCCCCAAATAGATTACTAATTATTAGCATTCAAATTAAGCTCTCTAGAATTATTGGAATTTGCCTGCGTAATTTAGTGAACTCTATGAGTGATACCTTACCCAGTGGCTTGCCACACAAACTTGCACTGGAGTACTACCTCTAGGGATGGTGCATGCTAGTGAGATCACAGAGATCACTATGTTTTACATGGTAAAATTTGCAGACATATTCCTTTCCTCCTTAAGTGGATAATTTGCATATACTCCCCAGGGATCCTTCCCCTTCAGTATGTCTAAATCACTTAACTGAGAGCATCTGTGAACAGCACAATTGCTAATGCTCATTAGTCAAAAACTAGTAAATATATACATATTTTTAAATGGATTTTTTTTTTTTGCATTACTACTATTATACTATTTTAATATGATAAAGTAGTAAAACATCAAACTAAGAAAGAAAAAAATGAAAACGGAAGATATTTTGAGATTTTTAAATACACGCATTGATGTTTTTTGGTGTAGAAAACGTCTTGTTGAAAAGCAATCGCAAAAGTTCTGTCTGTTAATTTAGATGGTGCCAACATCTTCCATGGTGCTGTACATAGTAAGGGGAACATGTCGGGTAATGCATTACATGATTTACAAACCTTGCTGTGGTATGATATGGTGTAAAGCAGCAACATGAATAAAGATCATTCCCATAGGAGCTTACAATCCAAGATGATTCTAAATATTGTACAGTAGTCAAAATGGTGTAAAAGAAACAAAAAAAAAAAACAAGTTGAAATGCTATTCTGCCTCTTTAAGGAGAACATACATAATGCAGAGGTTGGCCTGGATGGAGTTGAACCCATGCACCCAACCCTTCTAACCAATGAATCTTTTATTTAATTTGAACTAGTCAATAATATGCTTCTTTTTGAGCCACTCCTTTGCTGCCTTGGCTGTATGTTTTGGGTCATTGTCTTGCTGGAATACCCAGTACAGGGCTCCATTCATTCTCCCATTGATGCAGTGAAGTAGTACTACTTCACTGCATCAATGGAAGAATAGATGGAGCCCTGTACTGTAAAATCCTGAGTGACAACCTCCTTCCCTCTGCCAGGACATTAAAATGGGTTGTGGCTGGGTATTCCAGCAAGACAATGACCCAAAACATACAGCCAAGGCAGCAAAGGAGTGGCTCAAAAAGAAGCATATTAAGGTCATGGAGTGGCCTAGCCAGTCTCCAGACCATAATCCCATAGAAAACTTATGGTGGGAGTTGAAGCTCCAAGTTGCCAAGCGACAGCCTCAAACTCTTAATGATTTAGAGATGATCTGCAAAGAGGAGTTGATCAAAATTCCTCCTGACTTGTGCGCAAACCTCATCATCGGCTACAAAAAACATCTGCCTGCTGCGCTTGCCAACAAGGGTTTTGCTACTTAGTATGAAGCCTTGTTTCCCAGAGAGATCAAATGCAAGTAAATTTATATAAATTTATACAATGTTATTTTCTGGATTTTATTTTGGATATTCTATCTCTCAATGTGAAAATGAACCTACCCTTAAAATTATAAACTGTTCATGACTTTGTCAGCGGGCAAACGTACAAAATCAGCAAGGGATCAAATAATTATTTCCTTCACTGTAAGAGTGTATTTTATATACTCAGTGCACATTGGCAATTAATTTTCCATGTATCCTAATGTATTAGTCAGAGGTCGAAAATATTTTGAGAAAGAAAGCCATTAGCAGCCAGTGTCATTCTTAAACATCGTTTTAACTTTGAAATCAAAGTAAAAGGAAGATTTGCTTGTCAATACACTGTGTAATATATCATTACCAGCTTACATTTCAAGTATACAAGGACCCATGTTAAAACACTTTTCTTTTCGCACAGTAATATGTTTTTGGGGCACATGCCAAAAGATTTCCATTTAAAGGACTCCATTAGACTTAACCAGACTTTAAGCACTAAAATATGAGTTGTCATTTTATTCCCTGGGTCACAAAGTCCATCATTATCTGGACTGTTCAAAGATTTGTTGTTATAGGTAATTTCATAAAATATTACTCGACACCATTACATAGTCACGGTATAATTTATATACTCACTTAGGAGGCTGGGGAAAAAAAAAATTGCTTGGATTCTGGAAGTTACTAATTGGGAATGAGCCAAAAAAAGTAATATATTTCTAAATGCTTTAGTTTTCTTTTAGCACTAAGCTGTAAAATTCGGTTTGCCACTGCAAGCCTTTCTTTTTTCTAAAAGGCCAAATGAAAAATTATTATAGAAGAAAACTGAGCGTGCGTTACTAAAATATGACCTAGAAAAAAAACTACCTACAAAATGAAGAGGTATAATGTTTTCAAAGTGAAATATGAATTGATTCCGGCAGTACAGTGAGACGGAACAATAGCATATTTTTCAGGTTGAAAATCATGAAATATTATTTCATTTTAATGACAAAATATCAAACTAGTTAATTGCATTGTCTGATGTTGTAAAGAAATGGACAGCACACTGCTGACCACAGTCAGGGGCTGTACAGTTGTTATATTCTTACTAACTAGACCACAAATATTCTTTACTTTACTTTTAAAGTTTAGCTTATTGAATGCCTTTCTGCCAATGCATCTTTCTGTATATTTCCATAACAGGGCATTTGTTCTGGTAGGTGGTATCTTTATTGGAAATAAAAATATTTATATTTAATTGATATATTCTATAAAAAATGTTTAAAAGCATTGTAACACTAAAAAAAATAAAAATGCTTCAAATGCATTTATACTTATTATATAATCAATGTCTGCTTCCAAAAGTCTAAATTGTGTTTTATAAAGTATTTTAGTTATTTAGCTTTACAAACTGGGCTCTCTGGCACACTTCATGAGTAGGTATTATCTAAAGAAGCACAGATAACAATGAGACTGGGTGAGGTTCTGTTTCACAACATGGCTGCTAGTGGTAAAATAAAAAACAGACAGGGCAATAACATTTATGAATTTAACTTCAATTATTATATCATTTTTACAAGTTACAAGTAGAATAAGCCACCTCCTAGGTACACATAATCTGCCACCCTTAACACATAAACATAATTTGTGCACTTATATTGCATTATTCAATATTTTAACATTAGTAATGAATTTACAGCTAATACCTTTATTAAAGAAGAAATGAAAGCTAAAAAAAAGATATTAAAACTTACCTTATACTAACTTCCACCGTTGCAGTCACAGCTATTCTGAGCTGTAATTTCACTTCACCGACGCAGACTTCACAGCACTTCAGCTGGCACAGGAGCCAGCACAAAGCTCTGCCCACTTATCGAATCGGCGGTGCAAATGGGATTCAATGACATCACGTTCATTGCAGAGCCAATGAGAACGCTCCCCGCAATGAGCGTGATGATGTTGAAATCCATTTCCATATGTCGGCAGAGCTTCACGCTGGCACTCGTGTCATCCAAAGTGCTGTGAAGTCTGCCTCGTTGAAGACAAATTACAGCACAGATGAAGCTGTGACTGCAACAGTTGAACTTAATATAAGGTAAGTTTTTAATATTATTTACTTATTTATGATTTAGTTCTTCTTTAATATGCAAACATATATATTGGAATTACAACAGCTCTGTATAATCTCTCCCAAATCATTTCCACCTGTTCTGGACTTCATTTGTGTGATCGATTCTCATTTGCAACAGAAATACAATGAATTTCCAACTAACCTGGACAGGCAATGCCACTATTTATATTTCAATAGCAGTTAGCATCAGTGCAAGCTACTCTGAAGAAACAATGGCAATTTTGTGACTGGCACCAAACATTATTACATTGCTTTCTCCTTTAATCCATTTATTGAAGGTCAACTTCTTAAAGAGGCAGTGACACACAAAAAATTAAAGTGTAGAATTGTATTGCTAGTGAATAGTAACTGTTTATGGAATATGCAGTTAGTTTCATTATGTTGGACTGCTGAGCCCAAAACAAAGAGAGCAATTTATTAAGTCATTTAAGGCTTGGATTCTTTAATTTACTAATCGGAATAAAGCCAAAAAAAGCAATACATTCCTCAATGCCTATATATATATAATTTTTTTTTTTTTTTTTCTCTTTTAAACACCAAGCTACTGAAAGTAGAAATACTTTTTTATAAAGTTTAATGAATTTTGGTAATGCTTTGCATGTACAAAGATGTCATCGATAAATAACTCAAACCACAACTATTTATTTCATTTCTTTCTATGTAAATATAGAAGTGTATGTTTTTATTAGTTTTTGAGTTAATCAATTAAGGGATAAAATAATCTCACAAAGACACACACACCCACACTCTCACACACTCACACACTCACACACACCCACACTCACTCTCCCACACTCACTCTCACACACCCACACTCA
>WMED01008539.1:0-16854 GCA_019650415.1 Pipa parva | reverse complement strand
CAACATAGCCATACACACTTTCATGTACACGAGACCCAAATATACAGAAATATACACCCATACATGCCCACACTGTGACCCAAACACACACACACACCACATAAACACACATATACACTCACACTTACACTGAGACCCAAACACACCACACACCAAGACTACATGTGTACTACATACATGCACATAAAGGACAGTAACTCCAAGAAATGACAATACCCCAAAATGCATTTACAATTACTATATATTAAATCTCTGCTCACAAAAATTCTAATATATTATACTTTATACTTAAAATTGGGCTTTCTACACACTAAATGATTATATCTGTAATGGTAAAAACAGACAGAAAGCAATAACATGAACTAAACTTCAGTTCTATTGCAGTGTATTTGAATAATTGCTTTGCCAATCAAAATGAGAATTTTGATTTTTCTGGTATTATTGGACCTTAAAGTATCATTCTTTTTATAATAAAATATATAACTATATTATATTAGTAATATATTACTAATATACCAAACCATGTAAAGCTCATACTGATAAATTCACCACTTGCGAACATGACAGAAGCTTTCTATCTGTGAACTGAGTCATAAAAGCATAGGGCAGTGGTGGCGAACCTTTTCGTCACCAAGTGCCGAAAAGGTGAGGTCACTCACCAGTGTCATCCCCTGAAGTTCTGGCACTGATGAGTTATGTCATCGCTCCTGCATCGGGGGGAGGAGTGCTCCCCAGCGTGCCATAGGTTCGCCATCCCTGGCATAGGGGGTGTATGGCGCCGGGTTGCTACTCTGGCCTTTTAAATAATTGACAGATTTTGCATGTATATCCCTGCTTGTCACCATCCCCTCTAGTTTGCCATTCCTGTTTGTTATGCTTTCATCTGCTGTGAAGGTAAAATAGCAAGCAGTTAGTTTAAGGGTAAGTAGTCTCAGCCATGCTATTCAAAAGAAAGAAAAGTATATGTAACGTTGAAAAGCTGCAAAATAATTTTCAGAGTAAAATAAAAATAATAAAAAGTTTTTAGTTTTCAAAAAGAATCCTCCGGCACTCCAAGTAGATAAAAGCCTTCTTTATTTATTACCTCTCATAAAAGTTGATTACATCCAAACGAAAAACATAGCACTAATGCATTTCACGCAAGAGTGCTTAGTCATAGTCCACATTTTTTTCAACTTTTGTAAATGACATCCCTATCTGCTGTGACTTTCATATCCCTAGAATCTTTATTTTTCAGAAGCTGTTTTCTGGAGCAGTGCGTAAAGCAAACATTTGTGTTCTCTGAAAGACACAGTTTATACTTCACAAGAAAACAAACAAATGTGTGTACACACCATAATAAGGTAAACTAAATATTTGCTATGAACTCTTGCATATGAAATCGATATCATTACAACGAGCATTGAAGTAATTCCTTTAAACAAAAAAATTGTATGACCATAGAGAAAGAATTGAACCTCTTTCAAGTTAATAGTCCTTTTTTATTCCCAGTGGGAAATTAAAAATTCTGGACAGGAATATTTTTGTTCTATTGCCATCTCACACAGTGTAATAATAATAAAAGCATCTGTTGTACATAGTCATAGGGAAAGGTTCCTATTTCAAACTATATGACATATTGTCATGCTGTTAGGTTTGTATGCATTTATATAGCGCTGATATCTTATGCAGTGCTTTACAGAGACTCATCATTCACTTCAGTCCCTGCCCCGTGGAGCTTAAAATCTAGTTTTCCTTTACAGTCACAAATATATATTTTTGGATTGTGGGAGGTAACCCAGGCAAGTGCGGGGAGAACATACAAACTCCATGCAGATAAAGTGTGGAAGTCTAGAATTAAACCCAGAACCCAGCGCTGCAGGGCAGCAGTGCTAACCACCAAGCCACTGGTGGTTAAAAATCGCTTCATTGCATTGAATATGGCTGATGAGCTCTTCATTCCTTCCTGGGCCAGTGAGTCTGATTGAGGAGGCTAATATAGCCCACAGTGCTTTAAACTAAGCACACTCTGGTAAGTGCAATACCTTAAGGGGGCCACCGGTGTAACACAGTACATTTCCATTGGAAGTTGTAAAAAAGGATTTCATCACCTTGTGTCATAAGAAGCACCTTTGATTGGAATCATATTTATGATTTAAAAGGCACAAATCCCTGTGTTTTACACGTGTCACCAGTTCCTAATATGGTTACATGTGTTTTACTACCGCATATTGTTGTCACTGCCACTCTTGTGTCACATTGTATCATCTAAACTGTATTACACTAGGGAGATATCCCTTTGTTCTTATTTCTCTTTTGCCAGCGCAACCACTCACATTGCCACAGGGAAAAGCTCTTCTGACATCTCAAGACATCAGCCAGGATGTTAAAACTTGGGTGGGAATGGGTCTTTCAAATGGACAATGACCTGAATTATACTGCCAAACTGGTTACAAAGTGGCTTAAGGATAACCAAGTCAATGTTTTGGCACACAATGTGTGTCAAAAGAGGCTGGTTATGTAAACCATATGCGGCTCTACCCTGTGTAAATCAAGTTATATCAGTGTGTACTCACTCGTAAATCTGTTTCCCTGTGTGCCACTGAGAAGAAAGACATCTTGATCCTCAATAGAGGCACGTAAATAACAGAAAAAAATATTCTCCGGCATTCTCAAGGGATAAGATAAAATCCAGCTTTAAGAAATCATTTAAAAAGTACAAACATTTTGTCTAAGAGCATACCAATGTTCATCCAGGTGTGCTTTGGAGTGGTAATAACAAAGCCCTGATCTCAATCCTATTGAAAATTTATAGGTAAAGCTGAAAGGCAGGTGCGAGCAAGGTGACCTACAAACATGGCTCAGTTATACCAGTTCTGTCAGGAGGAATGGGCCAAAATTTCTACCAACGATTGTGAATAGCTTGTGGAAGGATATTTAAAACATTTGACCGAAATCATACATTTAAAGGGAAATGCTACCAAATACTAATGAAATGTACAGTATGTAAACTTTTGACTTTGTAGAAAGTATTAAAAATACCTTAAAAGATACTCTCTCTCTCATTATTCTGGCATTTGGCAAATATAAATAATTTTGGTAATCCTAATTGATCTAATTATTATTATCAGTATTAATTTACATTATTGAGAAATTTACTTTATTGAGAATTGAGAAATTACAGCTAACAATGTTAAATACAAAAAGAGGTGTGTAGGCTCGCTCAAATCCCATGTAAAGAAAATAGGTGAACTCTGGGGTGCTCAGAAGTAGCCGTAGTATGGTCCAGAAAATAGTAGATTCGGCACTCCGAGAGAATAAAAACAACTTTTAATCCATAAGGTTAAAAACAGGCAAAAATGTAAAAACAAGAAAGTAAGGAGCACCCCCTAACGCGTTTCACGCTAAGGGTGCTTAATCATAGGCCTATGATTAAGCGCCCTTAGCCTTAGCCCTTACACTATGCCTTATTTTCAGGGGATGTCTTATATTTCCCTAAAGAAAAAAATCACACCCTTCTCATGTTGTGCTTCCCCCACAATCCCCCTCTCCACACTGTGTGCCCCCACTGCATGCTTCCAAAACTGTGCTGCCTCCATTGCACCCCTCCCACACTGCGCTGCCCCCACTGTACCCCTCCCACACTGTGCTGCCCCCACTGCACCCATCCCCCACTGTGCTGCAGATGATAGGAAGGAAGGGGGGTTCTATCTTTGTGCTGCCCCCCCCCCCTCTCCTTTTCTCTGTCCTACCTTCTTCCTCCATGGTCTGGCTCTGTCTGCTGTACAGCTGAAAACTGCCACATTACTCTCCCCAGCAGTGATTCAACATCATGCCACTCACAGGAAGTTACATCATTGGTGGGGGCAGGAGAGCTAAGAAGTACAACAGACAGATCTGGGCCACAGAGGAGGAAGGTAGGACAGGGAAAAGGAGGGGGGGGGGGTCAGCACAAAGATAGCGCCCCTGTTCTGCAGTGTCCTAGGCGGTCGCCTACCCCTAGGCCCAGCTGGGAGGGGTGTCTTATTTTTAGGGGTTGTCTTATTTCAAATGCCACAGTAAAACATCCCCCCTGCCTTATTTTCAGGGGATGTCTTACTTTTGGGGAAACACGGTAGCACCGTGTTAGCCATAGATATAAGCAGAAACAAGTAGAGTATATAATATATTTAGTTAGCCAATAAAAGGTGTCACCCAAACTCTACTTGTCTCTGCCAGCGTCACTTTAAATAACACCTGAACTGAACAATAAGATGTATAAAGATAATAGAGTAGAAAATAAGTTCTAATACCTAATAACAATGGCTTATTCAAGCATGATTGTATTATAAAATGCATCAGTTCACATAATTGATTATTGCCTTTGCATTCAGTAGAGTACCATAACACAACTTTGGCTATATTATCTACAGTAAGATCCATATCATCTCACACACACATTGGGGGATATTCACTAACGTCCGAATTGTTGCGTATAGATGCGAATTCGCCAGATAAAGACAGTCGCAATAGGCTGCTACTGTTGCAGTCGTGTCTTTATAATGAGAATATTGTCGCAGTCACAACTTTATTATGGGAAAATTGTTGCAATCTTAACATTAAAAATTGTTGCAACTTTACAATGGGGAAATTGTCATGGATTTGCTATGGGAATCCGCTGTTTGCGAAATCGACAGTCGAATTCGCACCTTAGTGAATAACTCCCACAGTGTACAAGCATAAGCCAAAATCTCTGAGAATGAGATACTCTATCTAAAAATAGAATCAACTGGAAATGTTCTACTAAATGGTCATGTAATCAACGGAAACCTTGCAGGAGGAATTTGTGTGTCTGTTCTTACTCTGTGCCTAAAGTTAAAATAAATCCAAATACATTATACTATTAATCTCACATTTATATAAAATGAAATGTATTGCAATTTTACCTATTTTGTTATAGCAATGAAATCATTCCAGTTTCCAGATTTTTTAACTAATGTATTGGCAATGTGTTGACCAACTTTTCCATTAAATGGTGCTTATATAATTAAAGGGACTGATGACTAAAAACTATACCAAACGTTTCCTGTTTTTACTGCTGTCAAATGGTGAAGTTGGAAAAAGTGATTCATTTTGCATATTTTACAGAGAAGATTTCAGGAAAACATATCATTTTCTCAGATGTTGTTTTAGAAACACCCCCCTAAATCTTCCAAAAATCTTCATAAATCTTTCTTGCAACAGAAAACCTAGTTGCCCAAAATGTTGTCACTTACCATGAAAATCATGAAGTATGGATAAAATTGAAAAATATACCCAATAATTTTGGTTTGGTTAATATAATTTATGGCAAATGTTACAGAGGGGCAGGTAACATTTTATAAAAATATAACTGCATATAAATATGAATATATGCTTTACAATAATAACTTCTTATCACATAGCCTGCCTCATATTTTGTAATATTATTAAAGCTAAATTCACTTAGTAAACTTTCTGATTTTGGAGTGCTAATGGCTAACTCACATGTTTGAGTCAAAGATGCGTTCCACCTGCTGGATATGTAATAACGCTTGTATAATGCTTTCACACTATTTAACAAACTCAAGTACAGAACAGACACACATTCATCTATATCTATCTTCATCTCTCTCTCTCTCCCTCTCTCTCTCTCTCTCTCTCTCTCTCTCTCTCTCTCTCTATATATATATCTTTATTATAGACCAGTGTCCCAGTTGTTACAGCTCTTGTTAACCTTCTGTTTATGTAAGTCTTCCTCCAACTTAGATTGTAAGCTCTACGGGGCAGGACCTCCATCCTCTTTTGCCAATCACAACCTGGCACTTAAAGTGATTTTATGCTTGTAGGTTATTCACTTGTAATGTGTAATGCACTTTTCCCATGTCTGTCTTATATTTGTATTGCTGAATTGTACAGCGCTGTGTAAATTAGTGGCGCTTTATAAATAAAATTATACATACATACATACACAAACATTAACCATACTCACCATACGTATTTTTATGATTCCACAGGAAAAAACCTGAACATACACAATACAGTAACAAAAGGTTGTCACACAAATGCTGGATAGAAATTACAGCACATTGCCTTTTGAAAGCTCTTAAACTATGTTTTTCCTTACCTTTCAGAAAAGAATGATTTGATTATCTATGAAACCCCTGGACACTGATGCATGATTTTGATAAGCTCCGCTGAATCTTAAATATTTGTGGATTTTCTCTCTCTTTTTACTTAATGACTAGTGTCTGAAAAGTACAGTCTTGTACAGGAAGCACTCTGAGAATATGCTTTATCTTGGAAAGCATTTTCATATTCCCACCCCCTAGTAAAAAAAAAAAAAGAAAGATAAACCTGTTTCTCTAAGTAAACAACAAGTTATACAATTACCAGACAATAGGGAATAAAAAAAGCTACAGTGAAGTGGTCAAGTGCTTTGAATTATCAAGGAATCTTAAAGCTGTCTATCCAGCTGATTGGAACCAGGAAAGGTGAAAAAATATTATCTGTCAGCTGTGCACTTTGTATATTTTCCAGTACGCACACGTCAGTCCCTAATGTAAAACAGAAGCAGTGGAATTTTTTTAATGCAATTAATGACTTTACTTAATGGTTCTCAGTGATGGATTGTTTTATCATTCATTGCTCTTAAATTTTATAAATTAAGCCTGGTATTTAGCAGTTATTACCATATATGGGAATAGCTATTAATTAAGCTGCACATTTAGCAGTCATTACCATATGTAGAAACGGCTATACTTTGGCCTAAGTCATAGGCCTCATTCCGATTACCTAGATTGGTGCACCAACAGTTGTCCAACTACAACCATACCTCATTTGCATACTTGTAAAAATAAATCACAGCATTGCAAGCGATGCAATTTCTCTTTCATTTGTAATCGTAAAGGAAATTATTACATCCAACAGAATGTATGAAAATCACAGTGTTAGCAGATTTTTTTTTTTAACTCCATAGGGATGAATTATGGATGCAAGTGTCAGACCAATTAGTAGGAGGGCAAAGTTACAGATCAGTTAAACACTGCATGTTAGAATCACAGACATTCACTGTATGTTATTATTATTATTATTTATTCATTCTTATGTGATCAATTAGAAAACAATTTAATGTTAGTGCAATTGCATGCAAGCAGTTGGACCAACCGAGACAGTCCAACTGACTTGCACAAAATTCATTAATGTGAATTAGACCTGTGTAAGCCAGTTATGACCTTCATAGTCTCTGCTGATATGTACTGTAACAAATGCAGCTTCTCTGACTATTCTAGTTGAAAGTTGTTGCTGGAACAATATATTTTGCTGTTGGGTGGACTTAACCTGGATCAGCCAGACCCCTTACTTCTTTAACCTCCAACTGGAGTGAAAGTTTTAGCTCCCATAGGGGAATATCTAAACATAAAGCTAACTTGTCTAAGTTGTCTCCCTATCTACGCTGCTATATGAGGGTTTAAATTAGTAGACCTCAGAAGATTTTTAGCAGACTAATCTTGTCAGAAACAATTCCATTCACTCACTTATTTATTATGTGCATCCACCTCCCCATGACAAAAACTTTTACACCCTGCCAGAGCAGGTTATATGAGTTCTATCTTATATGCGTGAATTTATTCCATGCAGTGGTGTACCTTCTGTTATCTAGGGCCCAGTGCAAAATCAGCATCAGGCCATAACCCCCTGGAATTGGTAAAAGAGACAGAATTCTGGGATGGCTCAGTGAGGCCAGATCCCCTGGGAAATGAACTCAGTCACAGTTGCGATTGCTGTGATAGTTATGCACCTAGCAGTATGAAAAAGTAAAAAGTGCTAAAATGTGATGGGATTGTGTCAAATTTGCAAATGTAGTAATTAAAAAAGATTTTATGAAGTATCTGCTAAGTAATTATGTCTGTCATCATGGCGATCATTAGGAAATATATCAACTAGATACTATCAACACATTGTAATTATTAATATATTGGTGACAAAGTAAACAGCCAGCAATTTCTAGTTAAACTGGAAGATTAGTGGTGAAAAAAAGCAATTATAATATATATGTCATGTGCAATGGCTCTATAACAATACCTGTATACACACTACACAAGCTCATGATAAGAATTCTGTAATTATTTGTAAACAGAGCAAAAGACTGGGAAAGAAAGGGAAGGTCTCTATGTGGTACCTCAACAGAGCTTAGTGCACTCAAGTACTGTAATGCACCAAAAACAAAAAAAATTCAATTACAAAAATATTGATCTACATTTATTTGCACTGCTTTAGTAATGGCAACAGAAATCACAGAAAAAGTGGCATGCAAAGAACTTAAGTTCATATGATATTGCTATAAACAGATGCAAAGTTTACTCAGACCCAGTAACCAATAGCAACCAGTTGTTTGCATCCATTATTCTGCCACCACTAGACCAAGACCAGCCAACTGTTGCTTGATTGTTTTCCGCAATCTCTGCACCTTCTTAAATATTTCCTGTTTTCTTTCTCTGCCACACCTGCTATGTAAATAGTGTTACCACAGCTTAGTTAACTACTGATGCCTTCATTCCCCACAGTGAGCTACCTCAGCCAAGCGGTAACACAAAAGGTTCTGAAATCCACTGCAGTCATTCACTGTGCTTGCAATGTTGCACAACTTGCAGTGTATTGCATTTATCTCGATTTGCTTACAGTCTTGCCTTAAGTCTCTATACCAACTCTATTAGTCTCAATGACAAAGTACTTTTGTGTAAGCTAATACCAGACAGAGAGTTTAACATTAACAGCATAATACAAAAATACACTGGCAAATTCAGGCTACCGGTGTATCTTCGGGACGCGCTTTTCTAATGTACTTACCCAACATAGTGTGAACACTCCCTCGGCCTTTACGGCTCTTCCTATCTGGCCGCATTCTTCACTTTTCGTGTACATATGCTAAGGAAATACACAAAGCGTTCCAGAATGTGTTCTGTTCTAGAGTGGCTGGAGCAAGGTACAGTTTGTTCCATAGGGATTTGCAGCTCTCTTTTTTCAAAGCATATGCAGCATATATAAACGCTAGTCTGAACTGGGCCTAACAGTGTTTAAATATCTTAGACATGTTTCATTGTTCACTGAGGATAAGAAACTTAAAGCATTTTATGCTTCCTTTGCTAGACACACTTGGACCATTGTCCTACCTTTAAATTGACACATTCTTAGTGGCTAAATCCTACTAATGAATGTGAATTTCATAATATTCTGCAGAATGTTTGTGCTACTTTAAACTGGATTCATCACCTATCTTTTTAACTTATTTAATGTTCATATTTGTGTGTGACCTTTGGAACTGTGTGAGGAAACCACTTTGCAGGTCAATAACAGGGAGTCCAGACCTGATGCAATTCATTATTGCTAACTACCTGTCTACCAATATTAAATCCATGGTGATAATCCAAATTATACTACCAATGGAATGTATTGTTTAAAATAAATCTATATAGCTATAGTTATATATTTTTTTATTAGTCAATTTTAAAACTCAATCAAGTTTTTCGATCTCGATTTTTCAAACAAAAGGTAGCCATACTATTAATGCAAAGTATGGCTACCTTTCCATTTAATCCAAAAATCTCACCTGTGTCTCAGGTGAGCTGAGTTACTAATTAAGGGGCTTTATAGAGAATTTTCCTCTTAGTAAAAGTTGTTCACTCTTCCCCAGCTTGCTGGAGGGGAGGTTCCACCCAATGAGAGAGATTGCTGTATGTTAAAGGGTACCTGGGGGTAGGAGACCTCTAGGTGTGCCATAGGGCAAGATTGTCCTGCAGGCCCCTGGTCTTTGCCTTTAATCTCCGCAAGGAGGTACTGGTCTTAGCTGCGTAGGATCCCCAGGTTGCGGCCCCCGAGCGTACCCCCCAAGGTAGTTGCTAGTACTGGAACTGGAGACTTGTAACAGGAACAGGGAGAGACTTAGAGATAAAAAAGTGGAAATAGGAACTGTCACTTTAATAATCAGGAAGCAGACCGGAACAACAGACTGGAGACTGCAGTATGGAATGCAGGAACACAGAATAATAGATTGATAGCAGGAACGATATATGACCTTAATAGCTGGAAGCTTAGGCACAGAATGCCCAAGCTGTCCAGCTTTTAAATCTCCCGCTGTGTCTTGATGCAGCGGGAGCGCTCCCGACACTTACATGTCAAGGGGGCATGTCGGCAGCGTGCATGCTGCCGGCAGTGCTGAAATACCTGACAGGCGTGGCTCATGCGCCTAAGGACAGCGCGCTCGAGACCCCTGTCAGGTAGGAGACGGCGGCAACGCCGACCGTCACAACGCATCTAATTCAGGTGACTATGATAGTCATGATCTTACAGAGCACTTTGCATCCCTTTGCATGGGCAGGTACTTTGTAGCAGTCCACCTGTTTCACAAATGTATCTGCTGCTTTATCAGTAAGGAGAAGTGAATTTGTGTCTATTTTGGCAATGTGACTTGAATTGCGGAGAGGTTATTTTAATAGGTGAATTCATCTTTTAGTCAATAAGGCCCTAAATTGGAGAGATACTGAACAGACTGACAATACAGTATTTGGTGGTTCCTCTAACAAACAAAATGAATTAATAGAAGTATTAAGTAATGCATTTTTATATTTTTTCAATTTTAAAATCTAATCACGAGTAGATTCTACTTACACTTTAAATGATCTGGAGTGACTTTTTCTACATAGCAAAATAAACATGCTTAAAATAGCTGTGCTAATACGAAAATGCTACCCTCTTATCAAACATAAATAAGACAATGGCATATTTACTCGTTACTTTTTCCCCTTGTGCTTCCTTCTTGTGTTATGATGTATAATTTTATTTATAAAGCGCCACAAACATGCGCAGCGCTGTACAGTTCAGAATAAAAATAAAATACAGACATGGGAAATTACATTAAACAATATAGTATAAAATCACAAGGATACATCAATTTAATTGATTTTGTGTTTATATCTAAATGTATAAATATTTTCTTATTTAAAGAGTATTTTATACATAAATCTACAGTAAAAGTATTGTACAGTTAACTAATAACAAATGTTTGATGATGGGGAATAACAATATCAGTAAATCCAACAGGAATAATATTCATGAAAAGAGCAGTGAAGGCACCAGTGACTGGTGATTGATTAAAATGGATAAAGACCTCTGGACTACAGAGAAACATAAAGCCTGTAGTACATACATTTTCCTTCATCTCATTTATGAAAGTCGAAAAAAAATATCAATAACGTTAAAAGTCAATATCTGTAAATATTAGTGCAGTAATACCGCTACAATTAACATTAATATCAATATTGATACAGATATCAATATCAATATCACCAATTATTACACTAGGGATTTAGAAAAATGTTACAGATCCATCGCCATAGGGAATAATGCAGGGTTCAACAACCTATGGCTCTTGAGCCAGATGTGGCTCTTTTGATGACTGCATCTGGCTCTTTAACTGTAATGAGCGCTGCGCACATGCAAGCACCGCTCGTTACAGTCTGCCGGCTAATTGCCAGCAAGCGCTGTAGAGACAAAGCTCTCTCAGCGCTTCTGGGTTGCTAGGCAATCCGGAGCCGCTGACGTCACCACGCTTCCAGATTGCTAGCCAATCCGGAGCCACTGATATCACCTATGTGACGTCGCATATGACGTCAGCGGCTTCAGATTCAAAAGGGCTGAGAGAGCCGCATGTGTATAGCTCTTTCAGCCCAAAAGGTTGCTGAAAAAATGGATTTTTGCCACCCTCCACCTGACAAAATATTGTTTCAGTAAAAAAAAAATTGAAAAGGGCTTAGTAAATTGTGAAAGTGGCAAAAAATGGCAAATACAGTAAAAAAAAAAAAAAAAAAAAAGGCGGATATGGTTTTTTGACTTTAGTAAATATGCTCCCTATTAGTGTTATTTGGTCTATGTCCAGGTTACCAGATTTGAGAACCCTAGAGGGTAAGCCTCAAAATTAAGGGCCTTATTGACTAAAGGCTGAATTATTGCATATAGTTCTGAATTCTCATTTGAACAAACAAAATTGATCAATAGAAGTAATTAAGTAATGCAATTTTATATTTTTTCAGGTTTAAAATCTAATCACAAGTAGATTCTATTGACACTTTAAATGATCTGGAGTGACTTTTTCTACATGGCAAAATAAACATGCTTAAAATAGCTGTGCTAATAAGAAAATGCTACCCTCTTATCAAACATAAATAAGACAATGGCATATTTACACAAATTACTTTTCCTCCTTGTGTTATTATGTGCTTATATCTAAATTTATGTTTATTGATGTGAATTCCCCCAGTGAAGTGCGCTGACATCATCCTCACCATATCACTAGCTGTATATATGAATAATACATCTATTTCTATGTCACTTTGTCCCTAGTTCATGTTTAGTAGTAGACTAATTTAGTTGCAGTCACCATTGTCAATTTTGATGAAATGGTCATCTTACACCAGTGATGCCCAACCTACAGCCCATGGGCCCGATATGGCTTGGCCCTGTATACTAAACAAAAACGTAAACCTAGTTACTTCCCTGTGTGATCAATAGTGCTCTAGATGAGAAATAAGAAACAACTGTAAATCGATAATGGAAAATGTGAATATCAGTATGGATATGTACAGGCAATTTGAAAGGACTCATCCCCTAAACAAATCAAAAGAAATGACTCTTTTACATAATGTCATACAGAAGATTGAATCAGTTTATTTGACTAATGACCATATATGCTTTAAAGTGTAAGTAAACCCTATTTGTAAAGATTGCCCCATTAAAGAACTGTAAAGTGAAAAGACGATTATAAAATCCTCACTCACCTTTTCACTCTGCAGCACTTGTTATCCCTCTGTAAAATATTCCTCCCTCCTGTAGGGTATGAGGCCACGACCCCACCCCCTCACATTCTCTGTCTTAAAAACCGACACTGTCTGGGTCGGATTTCAATGCTGCAGTGAAAGTATCAGATTACTAAGCATGCACTAGCAGAATGAGTCATTGTGTGACCTCAATAGGAGGAAGGGGCTTCTGGGCACTAACCAGGAAGAGAAAGTTACAGAGAGGCTCTAGGATAAATGCAGCTTGATTAAGAGGTGAGAACAAAATCGTTTTTACTTTTAAATGTTTAAATTTATCTTTATATATTATAAATATAATACATATGTATAGTTTGGTCAATAACTTTACTTATACTTTACATGAAATAGTAGGAAATAGCCAACTTTCTGTGAAAATGACTACATCCATTCACAGGCAATTTGCAGTTTATAGTCCTCAGTGCTGAGCAGAAACTAAAACCACTGAACAATTGATTATATCATGATTCTTTGTTCTTGCAATTATACTATCATTATTCAGATTGCAGCTTTCCATATCAATACTCTCCCAATTTGTGAGCTGCAGAACTTCACTTGCCTATCCAGAATCTCTGTTATGAACAATGCATCCCCTTAGAGAAAATTAGGGTTATGCAGAGACATTAAGGGGGTAATTCAGGAACGCTTGAACTTACCTTGCGATGCTTCTCTTCACTTCGCCAAGTCGGGTACACGCTCCCTGGTCTCCTGCAAGTGGAGATCAGCGAACACTTTAAAGGTACTTTGGCTCAGTGAGGCGACTCAAGTTGTCGCGAGGTGAGCCGAAGTACCTTTAAAGCTTTCGCTGATCTCTGAGGGGGGAATTCAGCAAGCTCCGAAGTGAGGCGCGTAGTGTTCGCCTCACTTCGAAACAACTGAAATGCGCATGCTGATGTCCTGCACACGGACATCAGCATGCACATTAAAGGGATTCCCCTCCCGGTGGAATGTCTATTATGTCATAATAGATTTTTGTTTCAGTACTGAAATGGATTAAGGTAGTAAACAAAAACAGAACAATAAATACATTAATCTATCAAAGAAAACAAATCCTCCCAGGATATCCCCCCTGAAAGTACTATATACATTAAAAGGGATATTATCACCAGGAAAAAGATTTTTGCCTAACCAGTGATGGCCAAGCTTTTGAGCTCAGTGTGTCAAAATACCAAGAAAAACTCAGGTGGGAGGCAGAGCAACTCTCCTACTGAGAGCGCAGCATGAACAGTGCGCATGTCAGCAAAAACGTAGTGTGTCACCCCTGACATGCATGTCATAGGTTAGCCATCACTGGCCTAATCCAATGGATATTAATGGTTTACTTTAATACTAAAGAAGTTAGAAACTGTTTTGTGCTTCTATGAGGCATGCGTCTTAAACACCTACTTAACAGTCCAGTCGCCCTTCATGTGTACTTCACAGCTATTATAGGTTTGTTCGCACAGGTATCTACTTAGAACTGTATTTTATTCATTCCAGATTCTGTAGTATTGCATTGTATTCCTTCATTCATATAGCGCTGCAGAGTTAATTGCACACTGATTAATGGCTTTAGCAGAGCACCGTACAGTAGCTGTGCTAGAATTAGAGCTGCCTAAGAAATCTTCAATAATTAGGATCATTTTTGGATTATCTCATAAAGCATTTTGGTAAAGTTCCAATGGTGGTTATTTAATAACGTGTAAAATGCAAAATGACAGTGGTGTAGTAACTCAGGGCAACCAATTAGATATATTTTATTTTCAGATTTTCCCTAGAGGAATCAAATATACTTTTGATTTGTTTTGTATGAGTAGTTTCTCTGGTGTAATTTTTTATCTGTGTTAATAAATAAATCTCAAAGCTTTGTCTACCAGAGAAAGTTAACACTTTAGTTCTTTAGATATTATACTTCTATCTGTGTCCAGCAGAGGGAGTAGCAGCCACACAAACCAAACAAGCTAATATTAAAGATTACCTTTACTTAAACAGGATATGGTAGCCTAAGTAATGAACTTTACAAAAGAAAAAAAACCCATTTGTATACATAGACAAATATGGTTATCAGGTTAGTCAAACTTAATTACATGTTACTAAAAAATAAAAAGCAGGGAAAGGATATGAAGATGGCCCCAAATTTTACAGAATGCTAACTTGAATTTCTCTTGCTTTATTTTTGTTAACAAGAGCTAAAGGCTAAATTGAAACGTGTTTTGTGCTCTATTTCTTTATATTACTAATTTCTGCTTCATTTAATATATCAGAAAATGTATTCTGATCAAAGCTGGCTCAGCCATTGGGTTATAAAGGGCAGTTGGCCTACAGCTCCTAGCATTGCAAGGCCCCCAAAAATGACCCCTCTCCCTACTTCACAATGTTATGTACGTGTCTGATACTTTACCTTCATTTCATCGTCAGTGTTGCTGCCTTTACTCAGTGAGATTTCTGTGTAATGATCTGCTATTTCAGTGCCAAGGGCATTGAAGCACAAATTTCCCAGGCTCTGCCAGACTCTCACATTCAGCAGATCTATCACCTAATATAGCAACTAAAAGAAAAGTGTCTGTATCTGTCCCTAGCTTATTAAGCAATGAATGATCAAAAATGGGGAAACTTCTTTGGAGATCAAACATGGAGAAACTATCTTTTAATAATTATTTTAATTACTTGTTTTTGCTTAGGCCATGGGCTATCACTCTAACAGTGACATAGAAATTTATAAAAGATGGTTGACCCCCAGCAATTTAGAAAAAAAAAAACAATGAAAAGTCCAGGAATTCAACTTCCAGGATGACATTGTTTAATACTTCAAAAAGGGTAACTGCCAGGCTATTCTGAATATCAGTTTATATTTTGTTGGAGTTGTCTCCGCCTTTAAAAGGGTAACTAAAGTCACTGGGCAATGAAAGTTGATAGTGTAGTATAAAGTTTGTAGTGGAAATAACATGTAAAAGCATAACAGGAGAACAGCTGTGCAGTTGTTCTGTGGCCCAGTACAAGGAATTTCACCATTCAGTACATGTGAAGTAAGTAGCAATTTGGTTTACTAAAAATGTGCAATGCAAAGTAACATACACGGGTGATGAAGAAGAAGATGGGGATATACATGTAAGGGAAAGATATGCTGGATCGCTGCCTCAGTGCTGGAGAACAAAAAAACTGGACAGATTTTCAGGGAACAAGCTGGTACTTCCCAGAGGAAGTGGGAATACTTTTCTACTCTGAGATGATACTGATCTTTTCCCATTCCACTGCAGACAGTTATCCTGTTTGAATGCCAGCCAAAGTTAAATGCCATCAATGTGGCATTCAGAAACAATGGGGATGGATGGCCTCTGGAAGAGGAAGGTAGAGAGAGCACAAGCTGTACAGGCTTACATGCTGTTTGTGGTTAGACTTGTATCTCTCCATTTTCTAGATGTGTAAATTAGATGGAGATGGAGATTGGGTTCAGGGTAAATTATTATAGGAATCGTGTGGAGATGGAATCAGAGTATTTTTGTGAGTGTTGCTTTCGATTTACAAGAGTGTGAAAGAGATTGGAAGCAGCTTGTTGTCCTCTGTTTTGGAGAGAGTGTGGTGGGGGGATGAAGAGTACTGTGTAGTAGTAACGACTTTACAGCAAATTTGCCATGCTTTATGCAGAGTTGCAACATTGTGGATATGCTATTTTCCCATAAATCTATACCCCATTTAGGGATGCTGCACATTATTTGAAGTTAATAAATGAGAAAGGTCTGTGAAGGACTGAATTTGCTATCAGTAAACTGAATTTGGGTTAACAGCCCTTTATATAATCCCTTGAATTGTTTAAGAAAAAGAAGGTTAATTCTAACTACTTCTGCCAGCGTCATTTTACGTTACCCATAAGGTATTTCAGGATGGGTCATCATGGTCTGGATCTCTGTCCAATGAAGGCTAATCCACATGGACATTTAGAGGGGAATTCAGGATAGTCTGAAGTGAGTGTTCGCGTAACTTCGGACTGACTGATCTGCGCTCGCTGATGTCCTGCACGTGGACATCAGCG